>JANJGN010001124.1:0-190052 GCA_026770705.1 Isurus oxyrinchus
TCCCTAACCCCCACCCCTACACCCCCACCCCTACACCCCCACACCCTCACCCCTCCAACCCCTCCCCTATCCCCCCACCCCTACACCCCCACACATACACCCCCCTGCCCTACACTCCACCCCCTACACCCCCCACACATACACCTACATCCCTATACCCCCCACCCCTAAACCCCACCCCTACAGTCCCACCCCCTACACCCCCCACACCTAAACCCCACCCCTACAGTCCCACCCCTACAAACACCACCCCTACACCCCCACTCCTACAGCCCAACCCCTACACCCCCAACCCCAAACACACCACCCCTACACCCTCACCCCTACCACACCACCCCTACACCCCCACCCCAACCCCAACACCACCAACACCTATACCCCACCCCTACACCCCCACCCCTACCCCCTCCACTCCTACCATCCACCCATAAACACCCACCCCCTACACTTCCACTCCTACAACCCCCCACCCCTACCCCTCCACTCGTACACCCCACACCTACACCCCCACACCTACACCCCCACCCCTATCCCTCCACTCCTACACCCCACACCTAAACCCCCACCCGCAACTTCCCCACCCCCACCCATACCCCTACACCCCACCCCTACACTCCCACCCCCTACACTCCCACCCCTACACTCCCACCCCTACACTCCCACCCCTACACCCCCACCCCTACCCCTCCACTCCTACACCCCCACACTAAACCCCCCACCCCGCAACATCCCCACCCCCACCCATACCCCTATACCCCACTCCTACACCCCACCCACTACACTCCCACCCCTACACTCCCACCCCTACACTCCCACCCCTACACTCCCACCCCTACACTCCCACCCCTACACTCCCACTACTACACCCCCAACCCTACACCCCCACTCCTACACCCCAACCCCTACACCCCAACCCCAACACACCACCCCTACACCCCCACACCTTTTCCCCCCGCCACCTCCACCCCACCACACATACACCCCCACCCCAACACCAACACCACCATACCTACACCCCACCCCTACACCCCCACCCCTACCACCCAACTCCTACACCCCACCCATACACACCCACCCCTACACCTCCACTCCTACACCCCAACCCCCTATACCCCCACCCCTACCTCTCCACTCCTACACCCCACCCCTACACCCCCACCCCTACCCCTCCACTCCTACACCCCACACCTACACCCCCCACCCCTACCCCCTCCACTCCTACACCCCACACCTACACCCCCACCCACAACATCCCCACCCCCACCCATATCCCTACACCCCACTCCTACACCCCCACCCCTATACGACAATCCTACACACGCACACCTACCCACCACCCCCTACACCCCCAGCACTAGCCCCCACGTCTACAGCCCCACCCCTACACCCTACCCCTACAACCCACCCCTACACCCCACACCTACCCACCACCTCTACCCCCCACCCCTACAACCCCACACCTACACCACCACCCCAGACCCAAATGCCTACACCCCCACCCCTACACCCCCACCCCTACGCCACACCCCTACCCCACACCCCTACCCCACACCCCTACACCCCCACCCCTAAATCCCCACCCCTACACCCCTACACCCCCACGCCTACACCCCCACCCCTACACCACACAACTACACACCACCCCTACACCCCCAACCCTACCACCACCACCCCCTACCCCCCACCCCCACACCCCTCACCCCCTACACCCCCACACCCTCACCCCTCCAACTCCACCCCTATCCCCCCACCCCTACACCCCCAACCCTACACACCCAACCCCCCACCCCTACACCTCGACCCCCTACCCCCCACCCCTACACTCCCACCCCCCTACACCACCACCCCTACCCCCATCTCCTACACCCCCACCCCCTACACCACACCCCTACACCCCCACCCTTACACCACACCCCTACACCACAGCCCCTACCCCCCCCCACCCCCTACTCCCCCACCCCAACTCCACAACCCCTACACCACACCCCCTACCCCCACCCCCCAGCCCCCACCCACCTTCTAACTAAGAGTTGTGACATCATTTATTAAATTATAACTTATTGAAATTGATTTGTTGTCATTCTATTTATTCTGCCTGCTTCAGAATTTCAATTCTCATGGTTTTGGATGAAATACATCAATGTCCAAATGGTGTCTCGGGTGTTTTATTTAATACCCTGTGCATTCGAGAGGCTGACTGTCCCTCTCAGTAGCTGCACAGCCCTGCACTGAAGAGGAGACTGCAGTGAGAGCACAGAATCAGATATTCTAGCCTGGAAGGAGGACAGTAAATCTCTGGTTTACCTGGAAGGAGTGTATGGAGACCAGCACAATGAGAAGGGAGGAGGTGAACAGACCTCTGTAGGTTGACACCAAATCTATCCCTCAACCCTTTTCACCATGTCCCCCACTCCCTCTTCTACATACCCCTCAACTATTCACACCATATCCCTCAATCTCTCCTTTATGTGCCCCTCACTCCATTTTCTCCCATATTCTCAATCCCTCTCGCCATTTCCTCAACTTCTCCCTGTTATACCCTTCATGCTCTCCTCTCCATATACTCAATGCCCCTCACCATATACATCATTCCCTCTTCTACACGCCCTCAATTATTCTCATTATATTCCTCAATTTCTCCTTCTTATAACTCTCAGTCCCTCCTCACCATACCCTCAATCCTTTCTCACCAGATCACTCAATTTAATCCCTCCTTATCACCTCCCTCAATTCTTTCTCCCCACTCCCACCTCCCTCTGTACCCTCCATGTATCCTTTCATCTTTCCTCCACCGTACCCCTCAATTGCCCCAATGTACCTCTTCATTCATTCTTCACATAGAGTCATTTATGACACAGCAGGAGATCCTTTGACCCATCGGCTCAATGCCAGCCCTCTGTGGAGCAATCCAGGCTGTCTCTTTCCCCTGCTCCATCCCAATTAGCCCTACAAGTTTATTTCCCCTCAAGCGCTCATCCATTTGAAGTCACACTGCTCGCACCTTAAGCCTCAATCCTTCCTCATCGTACTCCTCAATTCCCTCTCAACCGGGAGCCACCACTAATTCTCTCTTGTCTATTCGGTGCGCTCTTCCCTGGTAGCTGACTCCTTACTTTAGCCTAACTCCTTCACTCAGCCTCGTGGCCCCTGGGATTTGAGGACTTCAGCCAGACAGACAGAATGGAAAAGGAGGAGGAACAGGCCTGATAGTAAAGGTTTTCATAAGGTCAGTTGTGAGAAGGGCTCTGGATGCTGGAAATCAGGTAGTAGAATCAATATAGGTCAGAAAATGCGGGTGGAAGTAGTTTATCGGCTGCTACGTAGTAGTTATGCCGACGGACATGGTATTATTGGAACTCGTAACAAAGACAATAATAATCTTGGGGAATTTAATATTCACAAAGGCTGGACAAGTCAAATTGGCAAAGGTGGTCTGGAAGTTAAAGCTGTTTTAGATCGAGCGTTGTGTAATGAGGCAGTGCTAATTAGTAATGTCATGATAAAAGATCCACTGGGAAATTGTGATAACACAATTTAATTCCATATTAAGGTTGGAAGTGATATATTCCCACCCCAAACAACAACCTTAAAGAAAATCAATTGCCAGGGTATGAAGGGAGAAACAGCTAAGGTTAATGGGGTAAATAGACTAAAAGGTATGACCATAAAGAAACAGTGGGAAACATTGACAGAAACAATTCAAAATGTTCAACAAAAATACATCCCAATTAAAAACAAAAATAAACTCAGCAAGAACGATCCATCAGTGGCTCACTCAGCAAGTTAAAGATAGTATTAGATTAAAAGAAAAGGCTTATAGTATCGGTGATCAGCAAAGGTAACCAAAAAGTTGACATAAAGGGGAAAAGATGAGAGTAAACGAGCCAGAAATATAAAAAAGAGGTTTTTTTTAAAGTGTATAAAAAGGAAGACAGTAGCTAAAGTAAATATTGGTTTCTTAAAAGCAGAAACAGGAACAGTAACATGGCGAATGTGGAAATGGCAGAGACATTGAATAAATATTTGTGTCTGTCTTCATGGTATAAAACACAAGTTGTTACATACCAGAAATAGATGGTGACCCAAGAGCCAATAAGGCTGAGGGCAGGTACAGTGGTTCACATCAGCAGAAAAAAATTAAGGGCCTAAAAGCTAACAAATCCCCACCCTGCACCCCCAACACACCCCACGCCCACCCTGCCACCCCCACCCTGCACCTCCCCACCCCCCAAAGCCCCACCCTGCACCCCCACCCCCCACAGCCCCCACCCTGCACCCCCCAACCCCACACCCCCACCCCCCCGACCCTCCACACCCCCCACCCTGCACCCCCACCCTGCCACCTCCCCACCCCCCAAAGCCCCACCCTGCACCCACAGCCCCACCCTGCACCCCCCAACCCCACACCCCCCACCCCCCGACCCTCCACACCCCCCACCCTACACCCCCACCCTGCACCTCCCCACCCCCCACAGCCCCACCCTGCACCCCTACACCCCCACAGCCCCCACCCTGCAGCCCCCACCCCCACACCCCCCACCACCCGACCCTCCATACCCCCCACCCTGCACCCCCCACCCTGCACATCCACACCCCCCCACCCCACACCCCCCCCGCCCCGCACCCACCAACCCCCCCCCCACCCTGCAACCCCCCACACCCCCCCCACCCCCCACCCCCCCCCACACCCCCCTACCCGCACCCTCCACACCCCCCACCCCGCACCCTCCACACCCCCCCACCCTGCACCCCCCCACACCCCCCTACCCCCGCACCCCTCCACACCCCCCCACCCCGCACCCTCCACACCACCACCCCCGCACCCTCCACACCCTCCACCCTGCACCCCCCACACCCCCACACCCCTCACCCCGCACCCTCCACAACCCCCACCTTGCACCCTCCACACCCCCCAACCCGCACCCTCCACACCCTCCACCCCTGCACCCCCCACACCCCACGCCCCTCACCCCCACACCCTCCACACCACCCACCCTGCCACCCCCACACCCCACGCCCCTCACCCCGCACCCTCCACACCACCCACCCCTGCACCCCCAACACCACCCCCCCCCTCCCCCACCCCGCACCCCCGTCCTTAAATGAAGGTTGGGCCATGCTCCCGAGTCATTGGGATCCTCTGACACTCTCCAGGAAGGTGATTTTCACTGTGTGCCCTGCGTGTCACTGCCTGCCCTCACCCACTTCCTGACCTTGAAAGTTAAGCTCTTGGTCCCTCAGGGAATGAAGCGGAATGGTGAGCAGGCGGTAAAGTGGAGTTGAGACAAAAGATCAGCCCTGATTACCAGTTATTGAAGCAACCCATGCCCCATCCGTAGCAAGACTTGGGACAATGTTCAGGCTTGGTAAGCGACCTGATAAGGGACAGGTAACATCCGCCTCACACAAGGGCCATCTCCAACATGAGAGAATCTAACCACCCTCCTGTTGTCAGAATTGGAAATATATCACCGTTCCTTCACTGTCGCTGGGTTAAAATCCTGGAACTCCC
This sequence comes from Isurus oxyrinchus, assembly GCA_026770705.1. NCBI lineage: Eukaryota > Metazoa > Chordata > Chondrichthyes > Lamniformes > Lamnidae > Isurus > Isurus oxyrinchus. The sequence goes on from JANJGN010001124.1 coordinate 5,513, forward strand.
TCCCTAACAGCACTGTGGGTGTACCTAAACCACATGGACTGCAGCGGCTCAAGAAGGCAGCTCACCACCACCTTCTCAAGGGCAACTAGGGATGGGCAATAAACGCTGGGCCCAGCCAGCGAAGCCCACATCTCATAAAAGAATTTGAAACAATGATTGTAATGAATGGCAGAGCAGCCCTGAGAGGCTTCAGACTCTCCCCTGCTCCTATTTCCGATCTCCTTACGGAACAGTTTGTGGCATTATTGCAACATGACTGGAATTTGTACTGAAGGGAATTTTGCAACTGGTTAACTTCTTAAAACACATTTTTAACCCGGCCTGTTAAAGATTATCAGAAAGGTTTGTCATTTCGAATCCTCGCAGTGTGACTGGGAATCCTGACCTTCGGTCTGATGTTAACCAAATCATTGCCGCTTCTAGAAAGTGGCTAACGGAATAACCCGGAAACAACCGATTGACATCTGGTCTGAACACACGCCAGGGCCCGACTGTAGTCAGGGCTGGGGGGGTTTTCTCCTTGATGTTTTGCCCCTGCAAAGTGGGTAAGGATTGGAAAGCGGAAGATGCTCTTTTCATTGGACCAGGATTTGGCTGATTGACATGAACAGGATGGAATCTGGGCAGGACAAGTTTCACCTCTTCCTTTCTGAGTAATAATTCCTCAGGACATGGATGGCATTGGCAAGGCTGTTGCTTGTCCTGGAAATGTTTCTCTCTTCTTTCATGGGATGTGGGTGGGTGGCATTCATTACCCACCCCAAGTTGCCATTAAGAGTGCAGAACAGCAGATTCCCTTCACCAAAGGGCAAACTAGTGAACTAGATGGCCTTTTACATCAACGGCTTCATGGTTATCGGTAGACTCTTTAATTCCAGATTTTTATTGAATTCAAATTCCACTATCTACCATGGCAGGATTCGAACCATAAGACCACAAGTAATAGGAGCAAAAATTAGGCCCATCGAGTCTGCTCCGTCATTCAATCATGGCTGATAAGATTTTCAACCCCATTCTCCCGCCTTCTCCCTGTAACCTTTGATCCCCTTACCAATCAAGAACCTATCTATCTCGGTCTTAAATACACTCAATGACCTGGCCTCCACAGCCTTCTGTGGCAATGAATTCCATAGATTCACCACTCTCTGGCTAAAGAAGTTTCTCCTCATCTCTGTTCTAAAAGGTCTTCCCTTTACTCTGAGGCTGTGCCCTCGTGTCCTAGTCTCTCCTACTAATGGAAACATCTTCCCCACGTCCACTCTATCCAGGCCTTTCAGTATTCTGTAAGTTTCAATCAGATCCCCCCCTCATCCTTCTAAACTCCATCGATTATAGACCCAGAGTCCTCAAACGTTCCTCATATGTTAAGCCTTTCATTCCTGGGATCGTTCTCGTGAACCTCCTCTGGACCCTCTCCAGGGCCAGCACATCCTTCCTGAGATACGGGGCCCAAAATTGTTCACAATATTCTAAATGTGGTCTGACCAGAGCCTTATAAAGCCTCAGCAGCACATCCCTGCTTTTATATTCTAGTCCTCTCGAAATAAATGCCAACATTGCATTTGCCTTCCTAACTACCGACTCAACCTGCAAGTTAACCTTAAGAGAATCCAGGTCCCAAGAGCATTGCCCTGGGTTTCTGAATTACTACTCCAGCAACAATACCACTACGCCATCACCTCCCCAGCTTACACCGCCGGTGAGCTGCCTTCTTCATAAAACACATTTCATACAAGTGACTGGCTTCTACAGGGACAGTCAAGAGTCGACCACAATCGAGTGGGACTAGATTTAGATCTAGGCCCAGACAGAGCAAGGACAGCAGATTCCCTCCCCTAAAGCACATCAATGATCCAGTTGGGTTTTCATTCAGTCTGATGGACTTCCTGTTTTTTGTTCTAGATTTCCAGCATCTGCGGTATTTTGCTTTTGTTTCCATTGCCCCAATGTCCTGGTGGGATTTGAGCTCCCATTCTCTGGATTATTAGCCAGACCTCATGAATTACCAGTTTACTACTATACCAACTACACTACTGTATCCCATTGGGAGATCTGCCAGACCATGTATCTTTGGGGCTGAACAGGGCTTTTGGGTGCTTTCTAGTGGACCCACAGCACCCCCACCGCCCCCCCCAATCTCACCATCCCCAACCCCCCACCCACATTTCTGAGGCCACCTGTAATGGATATTACCAGAGCTCGAAGGCTTAGATTGTAAAGAGAAATTATATGTTGATCGGAATATAGCAGATTAGGGGGTGGTTTTGATTGGGATTTTAGAAGGGATTGATAAGGTTGATGGAGAGAAATTCTTTCCATTGGTGGGGGAGTCCAGGAAGTGGGGACATAACCTCCAAACAAGAGCCCGGTCAATCAGGGGGCAAGTTAGGAAACACCTCTCCACACAAATGGTGGTCGGAATGCGGACCCCTCTCCCACAAAAAAAGCAGTAGGCGCCAGCTCAATTAATAATTTTAATTGTGAGGTTGTTTGCCAGACAAGGATATAAAAGGTGATTGGAGTTAAGATACAGATCAGCCATGATCTCACTGGATGGTGGAAGAGTTTGAGGGGCTGAATGGCCTCCTCCTGTTCCAATGTAATGAACCCAGAAAGACGGAGAACGGGGGCCTTTATTTAACACAGGATTAACACAATCTATGGACAGGAACATGCCGCTCAGCCCCACTCATCCGGATCAGTGTTTATGCCCCACACAAGCCTCCTCCCACCACCTCTTCATCTCACCCCATCCATTTATCATTCTATTTCTTTCTCCCTCATGTGCTTATCTAGATTCTCCTTAAATGATCCATACTATTCACTTCAGCCATTCCCTGTGATATTAAAGTCCCACATTCTAACCACTCTGCAGTTAGTTGCTTCTAACTGAAATTATTTCCAAGCATGCACCCTTGCCTCTCCCACCTCCCTCCATTCTCATCAGTTAGGCACCGGTCCAACCATCCTGGGGAGGCAGTGTTTAAGGCCTCGTTAATATTAAACCTGTCCTGAAGGGCATGTCAGTGAAGGGATGAAGTGTGCGGAGGAGAGAGGTACACCAGTTAGTTTAACATTGGAAGGACTGCTGAGTGCCTGGTACAGGAGTCTGCATACCTGCACATGCCCTGGGTCCCGCCTCACCGACTTCCTGGAATTTGGCTGAGGAAACAGACCTTGGGGCTGTTACTTAACAGCTTTTGATCAGTTCGCTCTCATTTTGACTCGTCAGCTCTGGTCATGCCCTTCCATCCCTCCAAACCTTGCACCCTGTCTTACTACTGAAGGCACTGGGGTTTGCACCTTGGGCTACCTGACTGCCCATTCTTCAGGCTGGAACCCTGGATGTTGGATGCAGCTGGGCTATTCGACAACAGTGCACTTCACATCAAAGGCCTCACCCAGCAACTAGTACCTCCAGGACGGACACCCGAGTCGGTCTAGCAGGCTGCTGCTGCAACATTTCTGAGATTTCTGCGCTCTGTCTCCCTGCGACTCGGGTAGGTTTCGGTGCTGAACTTTCAACCTGGAGACTGCATCGGTCTCACTGTCCTGGACACAGCCAGTCCCCAACCACTACCACAACAAGGGCTGCAGCAGCAACAACTCCCACTGCAACTTGGATTAGTGAGGGGTGTTGAGAAACCAGGGGGTTTTGTGCTGCTTGTTACCTTTCCTGACCCTTAGTGTGGCCAGAGACCAGGGTAAAACGCGTTGTCAGCCACGATGCCTCCCTTTGCCGACGTTCCCAATAACACTTGGTGTTAAGTGTCACAGACAAGCAACAACGCTTAGAGAAGTATACATTGCATCCAACCCATTAACTGAACCAAACCCATCTCATTCGCCTCCCACAAATCTCCTTCAATGTTCATATACCAAATACAAGCAAACAGAAGGTCATTCAGTCTTGTTACACAGGAACAGGAGGAGGTCATTCAGCCCCTCGATCCTGTTACACAGGAACAGGAGGAGGCCATTCAGCCCCCTCGAGGCTGTTATACAGGAACAGGAGGAGGCCATTCAGCCCCCTCGAGGCTGTTACACAGGAATAGGAGGAGGTCATTCAGCCCCTCGATCCTGTTACACAGGAACAGGAGGAGGCCATTCAGCCCCTCGAGGCTGTTATACAGGAACAGGAGGAGGCCATTCAGCCCCCTCGAGGCTGTTATACAGGAACAGGAGGAGGCCATTCAGCCCCTCGAGGCTGTTATACAGGAACAGGAGGAGGCCATTCAGCCCCCTCGAGGCTGTTACACAGGAATAGGAGGAGGTCATTCAGCCCCTCGATCCTGTTACACAGGAACAGGAGGAGGCCATTCAGCCCCTCGAGGCTGTTATACAGGAACAGGAGGAGGCCATTCAGCCCCCTCGAGGCTGTTATACAGGAACAGGAGGAGGCCATTCAGCCCCCTCGAGGCTGTTACACAGGAATAGGAGGAGGTCATTCAGCCCCTCGATCCTGTTACACAGGAACAGGAGGAGGCCATTCAGCCCCCTCGAGGCTGTTACACAGGAACAGGAGGAGGCCATTCAGCCCCTCAAACTTGTTACACAAGAAGAGGAGGAGGTCTGATCTCTACCTTAAATCATTTTTTTTTTGTGCACTCGCAATTTGTAAAAGTCCAATCCCTCTCCAACATTCACCGCCTTTGGGGTGAGGGGCTGGGGGTGGGAAGAGTTCCAGATTTCCACTACTCTGTGTGAAAGGTGCTCCCTGATTTCCCTCCTGAATGGCCTGGCCTTGATTTTAAGACTGTGCCCTCTCCCGCAACCCCCCACACCCTGTCCTGCAGAACCACTCCACAATGACACCAGCCTCTGAACTGCCCCTTATCCCCGCTTCCTTCATCCAGCCTTGTATCCCATGACCCCCTAGCGGGACAGGAAACAAGGGGGAAACATCGACAGGAGAGAATGCCTGAATGTCTGGCAGAGGGAGAGTTACAGGTTTTGCTTGACCTTCCATGACCTAGCTGCTGGGGGGATGCAGACTTCTCCGGTTAGGAGAAGTATCAAAGTTTACATTGAGGAGCAGGGTTACTGCCTCAGTGCTTACAGTAAACAGAGCTTTATTTCAGAGCCAGAACACAGCAGCTCAGCAGCACAATCACAAGCCAGAGGAGATCACTGAGTCAGACAAGACTACAGGTCCACTTGGTAAAGGCAGGCGCCACTCGAATTCAGGAAGGATCACCCTGTGTACCCATGGCAGCGAAAGTGCAGCTTCGAGTGAATGAACAGCACGGAGAACGGACTGCAGCCCGAGAGCACGTGTGTGCGGTGACCAGGGATTACATATCCCAGCCCAGGCTCAGTAAGTGACTCAAGGACATAGGACATCCTTTAGTGTATATGGGATATAAGAGGGCGCTGTGAATGTGTTACAGGGTAAAAGGGAGCTGGGAGTGTGTTACAGGCTGTGAGGGAGCTGGGAGTGTGTTACAGGGTAAAAGGGAGCTGGGAGTGTGTTACAGGCTCTGAGGGAGCTGGGAGTGTGTTACAGGGTAAAAGGGAGCTGGGAGTGTGTTAAAGACTGTGAGGGAGCTGGGAGTGTGTTACAGGGTAAAAGGGAGCTGGGAGTGTGTTACAGGCTCTGAGGGAGCTGGGAGTGTGTTACAGGGTAAAAGGGAGCTGGGAGTGTGTTACAGGCTCTGAGGGAGCTGGGAGTGTGTTACAGGGTAAAAGGGAGCTGGGAGTGTGTTACAGGGTAAGAGGGAGCTGGGAGTGTGTTACAGGGTAAAAGGGAGCTGGGAGTGTGTTACAGGGTAAGAGGGAGCTGGGACTGTTTTACAGGCTGTGAGGGAGCTGGGCGTGTGTTACAGGGTAAAAGGGAGTTGGGAGTGTGTTACAGGGTAAGAGGGAGTTGGGAGTGTGTAACAGGCTGTGAGGGAGCTGGGAGTGTGTTACAGGGTAAAAGGGAGCTGGGAGTGTGTTACAAGCTGGGAGGGAGCTGGGAGTGTGTTACAGGGTAAGAGGGAGCTGGGACTGTTTTACAGGCTGTGAGGGAGCTGGGCGTGTGTTACAGGGTAAAAGGGAGTTGGGAGTGTGTTACAGGGTAAGAGGGAGTTGGGAGTGTGTTACAGGCTGTGAGGGAGCTGGGAGTGTGTTACAGGCTGAGAGGGAGCTGGGAGTGTGTTACAGGCTGAGAGGCAGCTGGGAGTGTGTTACAGGCTGTGAGGGAGCTGGGAGTGTGTTACAGGCTGAGAGGGAGCTGGGAGTGTGTTACAGGCTGAGAGGGAGCTGGGAGTGTGTTACAGGCTGAGAGGCAGCTGGGAATGTGTTACAGGCTTTGAGGGAGCTGGGATTGTGTTACAGGCCGTGAGGGAGTTGGGAGTGTGTTACAGGCTGAGACGGAGCTGAGAGTGAGTTACAGTGTAAAAGGGAGTTGGCAGTGTGTTACAGGCTGTGAGGGAGCTGGGAGTGTGTTACAGGGTAAGAGGGATCTGGAAGTGTATTACACGGTATGAGGGAGCTGGGAGTGTGTTACAGGGTAAAAGGGAGCTGGGAGTGTGTTACAGGGTAAAATGGAGCTGAGAGTGTGATACGAGGTAAGAGGGAGCTGGGAGTGTGTTACAGGGTAAAAGGGAGCTGGGAGTGTGTTACAGGCTGTGAGGAGCTGGGAGTGTGTTACTGGTTAAGAGGGAGCTGGGAGTGTGTTACAGGGTAAAAGGGAGTTGGGAGTGTGTTACAGACTGAGAGGGAGCTGGGAGTGTGTTACAGGGTAAAAGGGAGTTGGGAGTGTGTTACAGACTGAGAGGGAGCTGGGAGTGTGTTACAGGCTGTGAGGGAGCTGGGAGTGTGTTACAGGGTTAGAGGGAGCTGGGAGTTTGTTACAGGCTGAGAGGGAGCTGGGAGTGTGTTACAGGGTAAGAGGGAGCTGGGAGTGTGTTACAGGCTGTGAGGGAGCTGGGAGTGTGTTACAGGGTAAAAGGGAGCTGGGAGTGTGATACAGGGTAAGAGGGAGTTGGGAGTGTGTTACAGGGTAAAAGGCAGTTGGGAGTGTGTTACAGGGCAAAAGGGAGCTGGGAGTGTGTTACAGGGTAAAAGGGAGCTGGGAGTGTATTACAGGGTAAAAGGGAGCTGGGAGTGTGTTACAGGCCGTGAGCGAGTTGGGAGTGTGTTACAGGATGAGACAGAGCTGGGAGTGTGTTACAGGGTAAAAGGGAGCTGGGAGTGTGTTACAGGGTAAGAGAGAGTTGGGAGTGTGTTACAGGCTGTGAGGGAGCTGGGAGTGTGTTACAGGGTAAGAGGGATCTGGAAGTGTATTACACGGTATGAGGGAGCTTGGAGTGTATTACAGGGTAAAAGGGAGCTGGGAGTGTGTTACAGGCTGTGAGGGAGCTGGGAGTGTGTTACAGGGTAAGAGGGATCTGGGAGTGTATTACAGGTTAAAAGGGAGTTGGGAGTGTGCTACACGCTCTGAAGGAGTAGGGCATGTGTTACAGGCTGTGAGGGAGCTGAGAGTGTGATATAGGGTAAGAGGGAGCTGAAAGTGTGTTACAGACTGTGAGGGAGCTGGGAGTGTGATACAAGGTAAGAGGGAGCTGGGAGTGTGTTACAGGGTAAAAGGGAGTTGGGAGTGAGTTACAGGCTGTGAGGGAGCTGGGAGTGTGTTACAGGGTAAGAGGGAGTTGGGAGTGTGTTACAGGGTAAAAGGGAGCTGGGAGTGTGTTACAGGCTGTGAGGGAGCTGGGAGTGTGTTACAGGGTAAAAGGGAGCTGGGAGTGTGATACGAGGTAAGAGGGAGCTGGGAGACTGTTACAGGTTAAGAGAGAGTTGGAAGTGTATTACAGGGTAAGAGGAAGCTTGGAGTGTGTTATAGGGTAAGAGGGAGCTGAAAGTGTGTTACAGATCGTGAGGAAACTGGGCATGTGTTGCAGGGTAAGAGGGATCTTGAAGTGTCTTACAAGGTAAGAGGGAACTGGGAGTGTGCTACAGGGTAAGAGGGAGTTGGGAGTGTGTTACAGGGTAAAAGGGTGCTGGGAGTGTGTTACAGGCCGTGAGCGAGTTGGGAGTATGTTACAGGCTGAGACAGAGCTGAGAGTGTGTTACAGGGTAAAAGGGGGCTGGGAGTGTTTTACACACTGTGAAGGAGCTGGGAGTGTGTTACAGATTTCGAAGGAACTGGGAGTGTGTTACAGGCTGTGAGGGAGCTGGGAGTGTGTTACAGATTTCGAAGGAGCTGGGAGTGTGTTACAGGCTGTGAGGGAGCTGGGAGTGTGTTACAGGCTGTGAGGGAGCTGGGAGTGTGTTACAGGGTAAGAGGGATCTGGGAGTGTATTACAGGTTAAAAGGGAGTTGGGAGTGTGCTACACGCTCTGAAGGAGTAGGGCATGTGTTACAGGCTGTGAGGGAGCTGAGAGTGTGATATAGGGTAAGAGTGAGCTGGGAGTGTGTTACAGGGTAAAAGGGAGTTGGGAGTATGTTACAGGCTGTGAGGGAGCTGGGAGTGTGTTACAGGGTAAAAGGGAGTTGGGAGTGTGTTACAGGCTGTGAGGGAGCTGGGAGTGTGTTACAGGGTAAAAGGGAGTTGGGAGTGTGTTACAGGCTGTGAGGGAGCTGGGAGTGTGTTATTGGGTAAGAGGGAGCTGGGAGTGTGTTACAGGCTGTGAGGGAGCTGGGAGTGTGTTACAGGGTAAAAGGGAGCTGGGAGTGTGATACGAGGTAAGAGGGAGCTGGGAGACTGTTACAGGGTAAGAGGGAGCTGGGAGTGTATTACAGGGTAAAAGGGAGCTGGGAGTGTGTTACAGGCCGTGAGCGAGTTGGGAGTATGTTACAGGCTGAGACAGAGCTGAGAGTGTGTTACAGGGTAAAAGGGGGCTGGGAGTGTTTTACACACTGTGGAGGAGCTGGGAGTGTGTTACAGATTTCGAAGGAGCTGGGAGTGTGTTACAGGCTGTGAGGGAGCTGGGAGTGTGTTACAGGCTGTGAGGGAGCTGGGAGTGTGTTACAGGCTGTGAGGGAGCTGGGAGACTGTTACAGGTAAGAGGGATCTGGGAGTGTATTACAGGTTAAAAGGGAGTTGGGATTGTGCTACACGCTCTGAAGGAGTAGGGCATGTGTTACAGGCTGTGAGGGAGCTCAGAGTGTGATATAGGGTAAGAGTGAGCTGGGAGTGTGTTACAGGTTAAAAGGGAGTTGGGAGTGTGTTACAGGCTGTGAGGGAGCTGGGAATGTGTTACAGGGTAAAAGGGAGCTGGGAGTGTGATACGAGGTAAGAGGGAGCTGGGAGACTGTTACAGGGTAAGAGGGAGCTGGGAGTGTATTACAGGGTAAAAGGGAGCTGGGAGTGTGTTACTGGGTAAAAGGGAGCTGGAAGTGTGTTACAGGCTGTGAGGGAGCTGGGAGTGTGTTACAGGGTAAAAGGGAGTTGGGAGTGTGTTACAGGGTAAAAGGGAGCTGGGAGTGTGTTACAGGGTAAAAGGGAGTTGGGAGTGTGTTACAGGGTAAAAGGGAGTTGGGTGTGTGTTACAGGGTAAAAGGGAGCTGGAAGTGTGTTACAGGCTGTGAAGGAGCTGGGACTGTGTTACAGGGTAAGAGGGAGCTGGGAGTGTGTTACAGGCTGTGAGGGAGCTGGGACTGTGTTACAGGGTAAAAGGGAGTTGGGAGTGTGTTACAGGCTGGAAGGGAGCTGGGAGTGGGTTACAGGGTAAGAGGGATCTGGGAGTGTTTTACAGGCTGTGAGGGAGCTGGGAGCGTTTTACAGGCTTTGAGGGAGCTGGGAGAGTGTTACAGGCTGTGAGGGAGATGGGAGTGTGTTACAGGGTAAGAGGGAGCTGGGAGTGTGTTACAGGCTGTGAGGGAGCTTGGAGTGTGTTACAGGCTGAGAGGGTGATTGGAGTGTGTTACAGACTGTGAGGGAGCTGGGTGTGTGTTACAGGCTGTGAGGGAGCTGGGAGTGTGTTACAGGCTGAGAGGGAGCTGGGAGTTTGTTACGGGGTAAGAGGAAGCTGAAAGTGTTACAGGTAGGGAGGGAGGGGGCAATGCGTTAAAGGGTAAGAGGGAGCTTGGAGTGGGTTACAGGGTATGAGGAAGCTGGGAGTGTGTTACAGGCTGAGAGGGAGCTGGGAGTGTGTTACACGCTGTGAGGGAGCTGGGAGTGTGTTACATGCTGTGAGGGACCTGGGAGTGTGTCACAGGCTGAGAAGAAGCTAGGACTGTGTTACAGGCTGAGAGGAAGCTGGGAGTGTGTTACAGGCTGTGAGGGAGCAGGGAGTGTGTTACAGGCTGAGAGGGAGCTGGGAGTGTGTTACAGGCTGAGAGGGAGCTGGCAGTTTTTTACAGGCTGAGAGGCAGCTGGGATTGTGTTACAGGGTAAGAGCGAGCTGGGAGTGTGTTTCAAGGTAAGAGGGAGCTTGGAGTGTGTTACAGGCTGAGAGGGTGATTGGAGTGTGTTACAGAGTCAGAGGGAGTTGGGAGTGTGTTACAGGGTTAAAGGAAGCTCGGAGTGTGTTACAGGCTGAGAGGGAGTTGGGAGTGTGTTACAGAGTAAGAGGGAGCTTGGAGTGGGTTACAGGGTATGAGGAAGCTGGGAGTGTGTTACATGCTGAGAGGGAGCTGGGAGTTTGTTACAGGCTGAAGGGAGCTGGGAGTGTGTTACAGGCTTTGAAGGAGCTGGGAGTGTGTTACAGGCTGAGAGGGAGCTGGGAGTGTGTTACAGGCTGAGAGGAAGCTGGGAGTGTGTTACAGGCTGAGGGAGTTGGGAGTGTGTTACAGGGTAAAAGGGAGTTGGGAGTGAGTTACAGGCTGTGAGGGAGCTGGGAGTGTGTTACAGGGTAAGAGGGAGTTGGGAGTGTGTTACAGGGTAAAAGGGAGTTGGGAGTGTGTTACAGGCTGTGAGGGAGCTGGGAGTGTGTTACAGGCTGAGAGGGAGCTGGGAGTGTGTTACAGGCTGAGAGGCAGCTGGGAGTGTGTTACAGGCTGTGAGGGAGCTGGGAGTGTGTTACAGGCTGAGAGGGAGCTGGGAGTGTGTTACAGGCTGAGAGGGAGCTGGGAGTGTGTTACAGGCTGAGAGGCAGCTGGGAATGTGTTACAGGCTTTGAGGGAGCTGGGATTGTGTTACAGGCCGTGAGGGAGTTGGGAGTGTGTTACAGGCTGAGACGGAGCTGAGAGTGAGTTACAGTGTAAAAGGGAGTTGGCAGTGTGTTACAGGCTGTGAGGGAGCTGGGAGTGTGTTACAGGGTAAGAGGGATCTGGAAGTGTATTACACGGTATGAGGGAGCTGGGAGTGTGTTACAGGGTAAGAGGGAGCTGGGAGTGTGTTACAGGGTAAAATGGAGCTGAGAGTGTGATACGAGGTAAGAGGGAGCTGGGAGTGTGTTACAGGGTAAAAGGGAGCTGGGAGTGTGTTACAGGCTGTGAGGAGCTGGGAGTGTGTTACTGGTTAAGAGGGAGCTGGGAGTGTGTTACAGGGTAAAAGGGAGTTGGGAGTGTGTTACAGACTGAGAGGGAGCTGGGAGTGTGTTACAGGGTAAAAGGGAGTTGGGAGTGTGTTACAGACTGAGAGGGAGCTGGGAGTGTGTTACAGGCTGTGAGGGAGCTGGGAGTGTGTTACAGGGTTAGAGGGAGCTGGGAGTTTGTTACAGGCTGAGAGGGAGCTGGGAGTGTGTTACAGGGTAAGAGGGAGCTGGGAGTGTGTTACAGGCTGTGAGGGAGCTGGGAGTGTGTTACAGGGTAAAAGGGAGCTGGGAGTGTGATACAGGGTAAGAGGGAGTTGGGAGTGTGTTACAGGGTAAAAGGCAGTTGGGAGTGTGTTACAGGGCAAAAGGGAGCTGGGAGTGTGTTACAGGGTAAAAGGGAGCTGGGAGTGTATTACAGGGTAAAAGGGAGCTGGGAGTGTGTTACAGGCCGTGAGCGAGTTGGGAGTGTGTTACAGGATGAGACAGAGCTGGGAGTGTGTTACAGGGTAAAAGGGAGCTGGGAGTGTGTTACAGGGTAAGAGAGAGTTGGGAGTGTGTTACAGGCTGTGAGGGAGCTGGGAGTGTGTTACAGGGTAAGAGGGATCTGGAAGTGTATTACACGGTATGAGGGAGCTTGGAGTGTATTACAGGGTAAAAGGGAGCTGGGAGTGTGTTACAGGCTGAGAGGGAGCTGGGAGTGTGTTACACGCTGTGAGGGAGCTGGGAGTGTGTTACATGCTGTGAGGGACCTGGGAGTGTGTCACAGGCTGAGAAGAAGCTAGGACTGTGTTACAGGCTGAGAGGAAGCTGGGAGTGTGTTACAGGCTGTGAGGGAGCAGGGAGTGTGTTACAGGCTGAGAGGGAGCTGGGAGTGTGTTACAGGCTGAGAGGGAGCTGGCAGTTTTTTACAGGCTGAGAGGCAGCTGGGATTGTGTTACAGGGTAAGAGCGAGCTGGGAGTGTGTTTCAAGGTAAGAGGGAGCTTGGAGTGTGTTACAGGCTGAGAGGGTGATTGGAGTGTGTTACAGAGTCAGAGGGAGTTGGGAGTGTGTTACAGGGTTAAAGGAAGCTCGGAGTGTGTTACAGGCTGAGAGGGAGTTGGGAGTGTGTTACAGAGTAAGAGGGAGCTTGGAGTGGGTTACAGGGTATGAGGAAGCTGGGAGTGTGTTACATGCTGAGAGGGAGCTGGGAGTTTGTTACAGGCTGAAGGGAGCTGGGAGTGTGTTACAGGCTTTGAAGGAGCTGGGAGTGTGTTACAGGCTGAGAGGGAGCTGGGAGTGTGTTACAGGCTGAGAGGAAGCTGGGAGTGTGTTACAGGCTGAGGGACTTGGGAGTGTGTTTCAGGGTAAGAGGGAGCTGGGAGTGTGTTACCGGCTTTGAGGGAGCTGGGAGTGTTTTACACGCTGTGAGGGTCCTGAGAGTGTGTCACAGGCTGAGAGGGAGCTGGGAGTGTGTTACAGGCTGAGAGGGAGCTGGGAGTGTGTTACACGCTGTGAGGGAGCTGGGAGTGTGTTACAGTCTGAGAAGAAGCTGGGAGTGTGTTACAGGCTGTGAGGGAGCTGGGAGTGTGTTACACGGTCAAAGGGAGCTGGGAGTGTGTTACAGGCTGAGAGGGAGCTGAGAGTGTGTTACAGGCTGAGAGGGAGCTGGGAGTCTGTTACAGCTGAGGGAGTTGGGAGTGTGTTACAGGGTAAGAGGGAGCTGGGAGTGTGTTACCGGCTTTGAGGGAGCTGGGAGTGTTTTACACGCTGTGAGGGACCTGAGAGTGTGTCACAGGCTGAGAAGAAGCTAGGAGTGTGTTACAGTCTGAGAAGAAGCTGGGAGTGTGTTACAGGCTATGAGGGAGTTGGGAGTGTGTTACAGGCTGTGAGGGAGTTGGGAGTGTGTTACAGGGTAAGAGGGAGCTGGGAGTGTGTTACAGGCTGAGAGGGAGCTGAGAGTGTGTTACAGGCTGAGAGGGAGCTGGGAGTGTATTACAGCTGAGGGAGTTGGGAGTGTGTTACAGGGTAAGAGGGAGCTGGGAGTGTGTTACAGCTGAGGGAGTTGGGAGTGTGTTACAGGGTAAGAGGGAGCTGGGAGTGTGTTACCGGCTGTGAGGGAGCTGGGAGTGTGTTACATGCTGTGAGGGACCTGAGAGTGTGTCACAGGCTGAGAAGAAGCTAGGAGTGTGTTACAGGCTATGAGGGAGTTGGGAGTGTGTTACAGGCTGTGAGGGAGCTGCGGGTGTGTTACAGGGTTAAAGGGAGCTGGGAGTGTGTTACAGGGTTAGAGGGTGCTGGGAGTCTGTTACAGGGTAAAAGGGAGCTGGGAATGTGTTACAGGCTCTGAGGGAGCTTGGATTGTATTACAGGATCTGAGCGAGCTAGGAGTGTGTTACAGGGTGTGAGGGAACTGGGAGTGTGTTACAGGCTGAGAGGGAGATTGGGGTGTGTTACAGACTGTGAGGGAGCTGGGAGTGTGTTACAGGCTGTGAGGGAGCTGGGAGTGTGTTACAGGCTGAGAGGGAGCTGGGAGTGTGTTACGGGGTAAGAGGAAGCTGAAAGTGTTACAGGTAGGGAGGGAGGGGGCAGTGCGTTAAAGGCTGAGAGGGAGCTGGGAGTGTGTTACACGCTGTGCGGGAGCTGGGAGTGTGTTACACGCTGTGAGGGACCGGGGAGTGTGTCACAGGCTGAGAAGAAGCTAGGAGTGTGTTACAGGCTGAGAAGAAGCTGGGAGTGTGTTACAGGCTGTGAGGGAGCTGGGAGTGTGTTACAGGCTGAGACGGAGCTGGGAGTGTGTTACAGGCTGAGAGGGAGCTGGCAGTGTTTTACAGGCTGAGAGGGAACTGGGATTGTGTTACAGGGTAAGAGCGAGCTGGGAGTGTGTTTCAAGGTAAGAGGGAGCTTGGAGTGTGTTACAGGCTGAGAGGGTGATTGGAATGTGTTACAGAGTCAGAGGGAGTTGGGAGTGTGTTACAGGGTAAGAAGGAGCTGGGAGTGTGTTACAGGCTGAGAGGGATCTGGGAGTGTGTTACAGGGTGAGAGGGTGATTGGAGTGTGTTACAGAGTCAGAGGGAGTTGGGACTGTGTTACAGGGTAAAAGGAAGCTCGGAGTGTGTTACAGGCTGAGAGGGAGTTGGGAGTGTGTTACAGGCTGAGAGTGTGATACAGGCTGTGAGGGAGCTTGGAGTGTGATACAGAGTAAGATGGAGCTTGGAGTGGGTTACAGGGTATGAGGAAGCTGGGAGTGTGTTACAGACTGAGAGGGAGTTGAGAGTGTGTTACAGGGTAAAAGGGAGTTGGGAGTGTGTTACAGGGTAAAAGGGAGTTGGGAGTGTGTTACAAGCTGTGAGGGAGCTAGGAGTGTGTTACAGGCTGAGAGGGAGCTGGAACTGTGTTACAGGGTAAAAGGGAGTTAGGAGTGTGTTACAGGGTAAAAGGGAGTTGGGAGTGTGTTACAGGGTAAAAGGGAGTTGGGAGTGTGTTACTGGCTGAGAGGGAGCTGGGAGTGTGTTACAGGGTAAAAGGGAGTTGGGAGTGTGTTACAGGCTGAGAGGGAGCTGGAACTGTGTTACAGGGTAAAAGGGAGTTAGGAGTGTGTTACAGGGTAAAAGGGAGTTGGGAGTGTGTTACAGGGTAAAAGGGAGTTGGGAGTGTGTTACTGGCTGAGAGGGAGCTGGGAGTGTGTTACAGGGTAAAAGGGAGTTGGGAGTGTGTTACTGGCTGAGAGGGAGCTGGGAGTGTGTTACAGGGTAAAAGGGAGTTGGGAGTGTGTTACAGGCTGAGACAGAGCTGAGAGTGTGTTACAGGGTAAAAGGGGGCTGGGAGTGTTTTACACACTGTGCAGGAGCTGGGAGTGTGTTACAGATTTCGAAGGAGCTGGGAGTGTGTTACAGGCTGTGAGGGAGCTGGGAGTGTGTTACAGGGTAAGAGGGATCTGGGAGTGTATTACAGGTTAAAAGGGAGTTGGGAGTGTGCTACACGCTCTGAAGGAGTAGGGCATGTGTTACAGGCTGTGAGGGAGCTGAGAGTGTGATATAGGGTAAGAGGGAGCTGGGAGTGTGTTACAGGGTAAAAGGGAGTTGGGAGTGTGTTACAGGGTAAAAGGGAGCTGGGAGTGTGTTACAGGGTAAGAGGGAGCTGGGAGTGTGTTACAGGGTAAAAGGGAGTTGGGAGTGTGTTACAGGCTGTGAGGGAGCTGGGAGTGTGTTATTGGGTAAGAGGGAGCTGGGAGTGAGTTACAGGCTGTGAGGGAGCTGGGAGTGTGTTACAGGGTAAAAGGGAGTTGGGAGAGTGTTACAGGCTGTGAGGGAGCTGGGAGTGTGTTACAGGGTAAAAGGGAGTTGGGAGTGTGATACAGGGTAAAAGGGAGTTGGGAGTGTGCTACATGCTCTGAAGGAGTAGGGCATGTGTTACAGGCTGTGAGGGAGCTGAGAGTGTGATATAGGGTAAGAGGGAGCTGGGAGTGTGTTACAGACTGTGAGGGAGCTGAGAGTGTGATATAGGGTAAGAGGGAGCTGGGAGTGTGTTACAGGATAAAAGGGAGCTGGGAGTGTGATACAGGATAAAAGGGAGTTGGGAGTGTGATACAAGGTAAGAGGGTGCTGGAAGCGTATTACAGGGTAAGAGGGAGCTGGGAGTGTGTTACAGGCCGTGAGCGAGTTGGGAGTATGTTACAGGCTGAGACAGAGCTGAGAGTGTGTTACAGGGTAAAAGGGGGCTGGGAGTGTTTTACACACTGTGAAGGAGCTGGGAGTGTGTTACAGGCTGTGAGGGAGCTGGGAGTGTTTTACAGGCTCAGAGGTAGATTGGAGTGTGTTACAGACTGTGAGGGAGCTGGGAGTGTTTTACAGGGTAAGAGGGAGCTGGGAGTGTGTTACAGGGTAAAAGGGAGCTGGGAGTGTGTTACAGACTGTGAGGGAGCTGGGCGTGTTTTACAGGGTAAGAGGGAGCTGGGAGTGTGTTACAGGGTAAAAGGGAGTTGGGAGTGTGTTACAGGGTAAGAGGGAGCTGGGAGTGTGTTACAGGGTAAGAGGGAGCTGGGAGTGTGATACGAGGTAAGAGGGAGCTGGGAGTGTGATACGAGGTAAGAGGGAGCTGGGACTGTGTTACAGGTTAAGAGAGAGTTGGAAGTGTAGTACAGGGTAAGAGGGAGCTGGGAGTGTATTACAGGGTAAGAGGGAGCTTGGAGTGTGTTATAGGGTAAGAGGGAGCTGAAAGTGTGTTACAGATCGTGAGGAAACTGGGCATGTGTTGCAGGGTAAGAGGGATCTTGAAGTGTGTTACAAGGTAAGAGGGAGTTGGGAGTGTGTTACAGGGTAAAAGGGAGTTGGGAGTGTGTTACAGGGTAAAAGGGTGCTGGGAGTGTGTTACAGGCCGTGAGCGAGTTGGGAGTATGTTACAGGCTGAGACAGAGCTGAGAGTGTGTTACAGGGTAAAAGGAGGCTGGGAGTGTTTTACACACTGTGAGGGAGCTGGGAGTGTGTTACAGATTTCGAAGGAGCTGGGAGTGTGTTACAGGCTGTGAGGGAGCTGCGAGTGTGTTACAGGGTAAGAGGGATCTGGGAGTGTGTTACAGGTTAAAAGGGAGTTGGGAGTGTGCTACACGCTCTGAAGGAGTAGGGCATGTGTTACAGGCTGTGAGGGAGCTGAGAGTGTGATATAGGGTAAGAGTGAGCTGGGAGTGTGTTACAGGTTAAAAGGGAGTTGGGAGTGTGTTACAGGCTGTGAGGGAGCTGGGAGTGTGTTACAGGGTAAAAGGGAGTTGGGAGTGTGTTACAGGCTGTGAGGGAGCTGGGAGTGTGTTACAGGGTAAAAGGGAGCTGGGAGTGTAATACGAGGTAAGAGGGAGTTGGGAGTGTATTACAGGGTAAGAGGGAGCTGGGAGTGTGTTACAGGGTAAAAGGGAGCTGGGAGTGTGATACGAGGTAAGAGGGAGCTGGGAGACTGTTACAGGGTAAAAGGGAGCTGGGAGTGTGTTACAGGCCGTGAGCGAGTTGGGAGTATGTTACAGGCTGAGACAGAGCTGAGAGTGTGTTACAGGGTAAAAGGGGGCTGGGAGTGTTTTACACACTGTGAAGGAGCTGGGAGTGTGTTACAGATTTTGAAGGAACTGGGAGTGTGTTACAGGCTGTGAGGGAGCTGGGAGTGTGTTACAGGGTAAGAGGGATCTGGCAGTGTATTACAGGTTAAAAGGGAGTTGGGAGTGTGCTACACGCTCTGAAGGAGTAGGGCATGTGTTACAGGCTGTGAGGGAGCTGAGAGTGTGATATAGGGTAAGAGTGAGCTGGGAGTGTGTTACAGGGTAAAAGGGAGTTGGGAGTGTGTTACAGGGTAAAAGGGAGTTGGGAGTGTGTTACAGGCTGTGAAGGAGCTGGGAGTGTGTTATTGGGTAAGAGGGAGCTGGGAGTGTGTTACAGGCTGTGAGGGAGCTGGGAATGTGTTACAGGATAAATGGGAGCTGGGAGTGTGATACGAGGTAAGAGGGAGCTGGGAGACTGTTACAGGGTAAGAGGGAGCTGGGAGTGTATTACAGGGTAAAAGGGAGTTGGGAGTGTGCTACAGGGTAAAAGGGAGCTGGGAGTGTGTTACAGGGTAAAAGGGAGCTGGGGGTGTGTTACAGGGTAAAAGGGAGCTGGGAGTGTGTTACTGGCTGAGAGGGAGCTGGGAGTGTTTTACAGGGTAAAAGGGAGTTGGGAGTGTGCTACAGGCTGAGAGGGAGCTGGGACTGTGTTACAGGGTAAAAGGGAGTTGGGAGTGTGTTACAGGGTAAAAGGGAGTTGGGAGTGTGTTACAGGCCTAGAGGGAGCTGGGACTGTGTTACAGGGTAAAAGGGAGTTGGGAGTGTGTTACAGGGTAAGAGGGAGTTGGGAGTGTGTTACAGGGTAAAAGGGAGTTGGGAGTGTGTTACAGGCTGTGAAGGAGCTGGGACTGTGTTACAGGGTAAGAGGGAGCTGGGATTGTGTTACAAGCTGGAAGGGAGCTGGGAGTGGGTTACAGGGTAAGAGGGATCTGGGAGTGTGTTACAGGCTGTGAGGGAGCTGGGAGTGTTTTACAGGCTTTGAGGGAGCTGGGAGTGTGTTACAGGCTGTGAGGGAGATTGGATTGTGTTACAGGGCAAAAGGGAGCTGGGAGTGTGTTACAGGGCAAAAGGGAGCTGGGAGTGTGTTACAGGCTGTGAGGGAGCTGGGAGTGTGTTACAGGGCAAAAGGGAGCTGGGAGTGTGTTACAGGGCAAAAGGGAGCTGGGAGTGTGTTACAGGCTGTGAGGGAGCTGGGAGTGTGTTACAGGGCAAAAGGGAACTGGGAGTGTGTTACAATGTAAGAGGGAGCTGGGAGACTGTTACAAGCTGGAAGGGAGCTGGGAGTGTGTTACAGGCTTTGAGGGAGTTGGGAGTGTGTTACAGGCTGTGAGGGAGATGGGAGTGTGTTACAGGCTGTGAGGGAGATGGGAGTGTGTTACAGGGTAAGAGGGAGCTGGGAGTGTGTTACAGGCTGTGAGGGAGCTGGGAGTGTGTTACAGGGCAAAAGGGAGCTGGGAGTGTGTTACAGGCTGTGAGGGAGCTGGGAGTGTGTTACAGGGCAAAAGGGAGCTGGGAGTGTGTTACAATGTAAGAGGGAGCTGGGAGACTGTTACAAGCTGGAAGGGAGCTGGGAGTGTGTTACAGGGTAAAAGGGAGTTGGGAGTGTGTTACAGGGTAAAAGGGAGTTGGGAGTGTGTTACAGGCTGTGAAGGAGCTGGGAGTGTGTTATTGGGTAAGAGGGAGCTGGGAGTGTGTTACAGGCTGTGAGGGAGCTGGGAATGTGTTACAGGATAAACGGGAGCTGGGAGTGTGATACGAGGTAAGAGGGAGCTGGGAGACTGTTACAGGGTAAGAGGGAGCTGGGAGTGTATTACAGGGTAAAAGGGAGTTGGGAGTGTGCTACAGGGTAAAAGGGAGCTGGGAGTGTGTTACAGGGTAAAAGGGAGCTGGGGGTGTGTTACAGGGTAAAAGGGAGCTGGGAGTGTGTTACTGGCTGAGAGGGAGCTGGGAGTGTTTTACAGGGTAAAAGGGAGTTGGGAGTGTGCTACAGGCTGAGAGGGAGCTGGGACTGTGTTACAGGGTAAAAGGGAGTTGGGAGTGTGTTACAGGGTAAAAGGGAGTTGGGAGTGTGTTACAGGCCTAGAGGGAGCTGGGAGTGTGTTACAGGGCAAAAGGGAGCTGGGAGTGTGTTACAGGCTGTGAGGGAGCTGGGAGTGTGTTACAGGGCAAAAGGGAGCTGGGAGTGTGTTACAATGTAAGAGGGAGCTGGGAGACTGTTACAAGCTGGAAGGGAGCTGGGAGTGTGTTACAGGCTTTGAGGGAGCTGGGAGTGTGTTACAGGCTGTGAGGGAGATGGGAGTGTGTTACAGGCTGTGAGGGAGATGGGAGTTTGTTACAGGGTAAGAGGGAGCTGGGAGTGTGTTACAGGCTGAGAGGGTGATTGGAGTGTGTTACAGACTGTGAGGGAGCTGGGTGTGTGTTACAGGCTGTGAGGGAGCTGGGAGTGTGTTACAGGCTGAGAGAGAGCTGGGAGTTTGTTACGGGGTAAGAGGAAGCTGAAAGCGTTACAGGTAGGGAGGGAGGGGGCAATGCGTTAAAGGGTAAGAGGGAGCTTGGAGTGGGTTACAGGCTGAGAGGGAGCTGGGAGTGTGTTACACGCTGTGAGGGACCTGGGAGTGTGTTACATGCTGTGAGGGACCTGGGAGTGTGTCACAGGCTGAGAAGAAGCTAGGAGTGTGTTACAGGCTCAGAAGAAGCTGGGAGTGTGTTACAGGCTGTGAGGGAGCTGGGAGTGTGTTACAGGCTGAGAGGGAGCTGGGAGTGTGTTACAGGCTGTGAGGGAGCTGGGAGTGTGTTACAGGGCAAAAGGGAGCTGGGAGTGTGTTACAATGTAAGAGGGAGCTGGGAGACTGTTACAAGCTGGAAGGGAGCTGGGAGTGTGTTACAGGCTTTGAGGGAGTTGGGAGTGTGTTACAGGCTGTGAGGGAGATGGGAGTGTGTTACAGGCTGTGAGGGAGATGGGAGTGTGTTACAGGGTAAGAGGGAGCTGGGAGTGTGTTACAGGCTGTGAGGGAGCTGGGAGTGTGTTACAGGGCAAAAGGGAGCTGGGAGTGTGTTACAGTCTGTGAGGGAGCTGGGAGTGTGTTACAGGGCAAAAGGGAGCTGGGAGTGTGTTACAATGTAAGAGGGAGCTGGGAGACTGTTACAAGCTGGAAGGGAGCTGGGAGTGTGTTACAGGCTTTGAGGGAGCTGGGAGTGTGTTACAGGCTGTGAGGGAGATGGGAGTGTGTTACAGGGTAAGAGGGAGCTGGGAGTGCGTTACAGGCTGAGAGGGTGATTGGAGTGTGTTACAGACTGTGAGGGAGCTGGGTGTGTGTTACAGGCTGTGAGGGAGCTGGGAGTGTGTTAAAGGCTGAGAGAGAGCTGGGAGTTTGTTACGGGGTAAGAGGAAGCTGAAAGTGTTACAGGTAGGGAGGGAGGGGGCAATGCGTTAAAGGGTAAGAGGGAGCTTGGAGTGGGTTACAGGCTGAGAGGGAGCTGGGAGTGTGTTACACGCTATGAGGGAGCTGGGAGTGTGTTACACGCTGTGAGGGACCTGGGAGTGTGTTACACGCTGTGAGGGACCTGGGAGTGTGTCACAGGCTGAGAAGAAGCTAGGACTGTGTTACAGGCTCAGAAGAAGCTGGGAGTGTGTTACAGGCTGTGAGGGAGCTGGGAGTGTGTTACAGGCTGTGAGGGAGCTGGGAGTGTGTTACAGGCTGAGAGGGAGCTGGGAGTGTGTTACAGGCTGAGAGGCAGCTGGGATTGTGTTACAGGGTAAGAGCGAGCTGGGAGTGTGTTTCAAGGTAAGAGGGAGCTTGGAGTGTGTTACAGGCTGAGAGGGTGATTGGAGTGTGTTACAGAGTCAGAGGGAGTTGGGAGTGTGTTACAGGGTAAAAGGAAGCGCGGAGTGTGTTACAGGCTGAGAGGGAGTTGGGAGTGTGTTACAGGCTGGGAGTGTGTTACAGGCTGAGAGGGAGTTGGGAGTGTGTTACAGGCTGGGAGTGTGTTACAGGCTGAGAGGGAGTTGGGAGTGTGTTACAGGCTGTGAAGGAGCTGGGAGTGTGTTACAGGCTGAGAGGGAGCTGTGAGTGTGTTACAGGCTGAGGGAGTTGGGAGTGTGTTACAGGGTAAGAGGGAGCTGGGAGTGTGTTACACGCTGTGAGGGACCTTGGAGTGTGTCACAGGCTGAGAAGAAGCTAGGAGTTGTTACAGTCTGGGAAGAAGCTGGGAGTGTGTTACAGGCTGTGAGGGAGCAGGGATTGTGTTACAGGCTGTGAGAGAGCTGTGAGTGTGTTACAGGGTCAAAGGGAGCTGGGAGTGTGTTACAGGCTGAGAGGGAGCTGGGAGTGTGTTACAGGCTGAGAGGGAGCTGGGAGTGGGTTACAGGCTGAGAGGGAGCTGGGAGTGTGTTACAGGCTGAGGGAGTTGGGAGTGTGTTACAGGGTAAGAGGGAGCTGGGAGTGTGTTACCGGCTGTGAGGGAGCTGGGAGTGTTTTACACGCTGTGAGGGACCTGAGAGTGTGTCACAGGCTGAGAAGAAGCTGGGAGTGTGTTACAGGCTGTGAGGGAGCTGCGAGTGTGTTACAGGCTGTGAGGGAGCTGCGAGTGTGTTACAGGGTTAAAGGGAGCTGGGAGTGTGTTACAGGGTTAGAGGGTGCTGGGAGTCTGTTACAGGGTAAAAGGGAGCTGGGAATGTGTTACAGGCTCTGAGGGAGCTTGGATTGTATTACAGGATCTGAGCGAGCTAGGAGTGTGTTACAGGCTGTGAGGGAGCTGGGAGTGTGTTACAGGCTGAGAGGGAGCTGGGAGTGTGTTACGGGGTAAGAGGAAGCTGAAAGTGTTACAGGTAGGGAGGGAGGGGGCAGTGCGTTAAAGGGTAAGAGGGAGCTTGGAGTGGGTTACAGGGTATGAGGAAGCTGGGAGTGTGTCACAGGCTGAGAGGGAGCTGGGAGTGTGTTACACGCTGTGAGGGAGCTGGGAGTGTGTTACAGGCTGTGAGGGACCGGGGAGTGTGTCACAGGCTGAGAAGAAGCTAGGAGTGTGTTACAGGCTGAGAAGAAGCTGGGAGTGTGTTACAGGCTGTGAGGGAGCTGGGAGTGTGTTACAGGCTGTGAGGGAGCTGGGAGTGTGTTACAGGCTGAGAGGGAGCTGGGAGTGTGTTACAGGCTGAGAGGGAGCTGTCAGTGTTTTACAGGCTGAGAGGGAGCTGGGATTGTGTTACAGGGTAAGAGCGAGCTGGGAGTGTGTTTCAAGGTAAGAGTGAGCTTGGAGTGTGTTACAGGCTGTGAGGGTGATTGGAATGTGTTAGAGTCAGAGGGAGTTGGGAGTGTGTTACAGGGTAAGAGGGAGCTGGGAGTGTGTTACAGGCTGAGAGGGAGCTGGGAGTGTGTTACAGGGTGAGAGGGTGATTGGAGTGTGTTACAGAGTCAGAGGGAGTTGGGACTGTGTTACAGGGTAAAAGGAAGCTCGGAGTGTGTTACAGGCTGAGAGGGAGTTGGGAGTGTGTTACAGGCTGAGAGTGTGATACAGGCTGTGAGGGAGCTGGGAGTGTGATACAGAGTAAGATGGAGCTTGGAGTGGGTTACAGGGTATGAGGAAGCTGGGAGTGTGTTACATACTGAGAGGGAGTTGAGAGTGTGTTACAGGGTAAAAGGGAGCTGGGAGTGTGTTACATGCTGAGAGGGAGCTGGGAGTGTGTTACAGGCTGAGAGGGAGCTGGGAGTGTGTTACAGGCTGAGAGGGAGCTGGGAGTGTGTTACAGGCTGAGAGGGAGCTGGGAGTGTGTTACAGGCTGAGAGGGAGCTGGGAATGTGTTACAGGCTGAGGGAGTTGGGAGTGTGTTACAGGGTAAGAGGGAGCTGGGAGTGTGTTACCGGCTGTGAGGGAGCTGGGAGTGTGTTACACGCTGTGAGGGACCTGGGAGTGTGTCACAGGCTGAGAAGAAGCTAGGAGTGTGTTACAGTCTGAGAAGAAGCTGGGAGTGTGTTACAGGCTGTGAGGGAGCTGGGAGTGTGTTACAGGCTGTGAGGGAGCTGGGAGTGTGTTACAGGGTTAAAGGGAGCTGGGAGTGTGTTACACGGTAAGAGGGAGCTGGGAGTGTGTTACAGGTTCAGAGGGAGCTGGGAGTGTGTTACAGGCTGAGAGGGAGCTGGGAGTGTGTTACAGGCTGAGGGAGTTGGGAGTGTGTTACAGAGTAAGAGGGAGCTGGGAGTGTGTTACCGGCTGTGAGGGAGCTGGGAATGTTTTACACGCTGTGAGGGACCTGAGAGTGTGTCACAGGCTGAGAAGAAGCTAGGAGTGTGTTACAGGCTGAGAAGAAGCTGGGAGTGTGTTACAGGCTGTGAGGGAGCTGCGAGTGTGTTACAGGGTTAAAGGGAGCTGGGAGTGTGTTACAGGGTTAGAGGGTGCTGGGAGTCTGTTACAGGGTAAAAGGGAGCTGGGAATGTGTCACAGGCTCTGAGGGAGCTTGGATTGTATTACAAGCTCTGAGCGAGCTAAGAGTGTGTTACAGGGTACGAGGGAACTGGGAGTGTGTTACAGGCTGAGAGGGAGATTGGAGTGTGTTACAGGCTGAGAGGGAGTTTGGAGTGTGTTACAGGCTGAGAGGGAGCTGAGAGTGTTTTACAGGCTGTGAGGGAGCTGCGAGTGTGATACAGGGTAAGAGGGAGCTGAAAGTATGTTACAGGTAGGGAGGGAGGTGGGAGTGCTTTAAAGGGTCAGAGGGAGCTGGGAGTGTGTTACCGGGTTAGAGGGAGCTGGGAGTGTGTTACAGGGTAAGCGGGAGCTTGGAATTTGTTACAGGGTAAGAGGAAGCTGGGAATGTGTTACAGGCTGAGAGGGAGTTGGGAGTGTGTTACAGGGTAAAAGGGAGCTGCGAGTGTGTTACAGGCTGAGAGGGAGTTGGGAGTGTGTTACAGGCTGAGAGGGAGCTGGGAGTATGTTACAGGCTGAGAGGGAGTTGGGAGTGTGTTACAGGGTAAAAGGGAGCTGCGAGTGTGTTACAGGCTGAGAGGGAGTTGGGAGTGTGTTACAGGCTGAGAGGGAGCTGGGAGTATGTTACAGGCTGAGAGGGAGCTGGGAGTATGTTACAGGCTGAGAGGGAGCTGGGAGTATGTTACAGGCTGAGAGGCAGCTGGGAGTGTGTTACAGGCTGTGAGGGAGCTGGGAGTGTGTTACAGGCTGAGAGGGAGCTGGGAGTGTGTTACAGGCTGTGAGGGAGCTGGGAGTGTGTTTCAGGGTAAGAGGGATTTGGGAGTGTGTTCATTGTAAGAGGGAGCTTGGAGTGTGTTACAGGGTATGAGGAAGCTGGGAGTGTGTTACAGGCTGAGAGGGAGTTGAGAGTGTGTTACAGGCTGTGAAGGAGCTGGGAGTGTATTACAGGCTGAGAGGGAGCTGGGAGTGTGTTACAGGCTGTGAGGGAGTTGGGAATGTGTTACAGGGTAAGAGGGAGCTGGGAGTGTGTTACACGCTGTGAGGGAGCTGGGAGTGTGTTACACGCTGTGAGGGACCTGGAAGTGTGTCACAGGCTGAGAAGAAGCTGGGAGTGTGTTTCAGGCTGTGAGGGAGCTGGGAGTGTGTTACAGGTTGTGAGGGAGCTGAGAGTGTGTTACAGAGTTAAAGGGAGCTGGGGATATGTTACAGGTTTAGAGGGTGCGGGGAATGTGTTACAGGGTAAAAGGGAGCTGGGAATGTGTTACAGGCTGAGAGGGAGTTTGGAGTGTGTTACAGGCTCTGAGCGAGCTAGGAGTGTGTTACAGGGTAAGAGGGAACTGGGAGTGTTATAGGCTGAGAGGGAGCTGGGGGTGTGTTACAGGCTGAGAGGGAGTTTGGAGTGTGTTACAGGCTGAGAGGGAGCTTGGAGTGTGTTACAGGGTAAGAGCGTGGTGAAAGTGTGTTACAGGTAGGGAGGGAGGGTGGAGTGCTTTAAAGGTTAAGAGGGAGCTGGGAGTGTGTTACAGGGTTAGAGGGAGCTGTGTGTGTGTTACAGGGTAAGTGGGATCTTGGAATGTGTTATAGGGTAAGAGGAAGCTGGGAGTGTGTTACAGTCTGAGAGGGAGTTGGGAGTGTGTTACAGGGTAAAAGGGAGCTGCGAGTGTGTTACAGGCTGGCAGGGAGTTGGGAGTGTGTTACAGGGTGAAAAGGAGCTTGGAGTGTGTTACAGGATAAATGGGAGCTGGGAGTGTGTTACAGGCTGAGAGGGAGTTGGAAGTGTGTTACAGGGTAAAACGGATTTGGGAGTGTGTTACAGGGTAAAAGGGAGTTGGGAGTGTGTTACAGGCTGAGAGGGAGCTGGGAGTGTGTTACAGGCTGTGAATGAGCTGGGAGTATGTTTCAGGCTGAGAGGGAGTTGGGAGTGTGTTACAGGGTAAGAGGGAGCTGGGAATGTGTTACAGACTGTGAGGGAGTTGGGAGTGTGTTACAGGGTAAAAGGGAGTTGGGTGTTTGTTACACGGTAAAAGGGAGTTGGGAGTGTGTTACAGGGTGAAAAGGAGCTTGGAGTGTGTTACAGGATAAAAGGGAGCTGGGAGTGTGTTACAGGCTGAGAGGGAGTTGGGAGTGTGTTACAGGGTAAAACGGATTTGGGAGTGTGTTACAGGGTAAAAGGGAGTTGGGAGTGTGTTACAGGCTGAGAGGGAGCTGGGAGTGTGTTACAGGCTGTGAATGAGCTGGGAGTATGTTACAGGCTGAGAGGGAGCTGGGAGTATGTTACAGGCTGAGAGGGAGTTGGGAGTGTGTTACAGGGTAAGAGGGAGCTGGGAATGTGTTACAGACTGTGAGGGAGTTGGGAGTGTGTTACAGGGTAAAAGGGATCTTGAAGTGTGTTACACGCTGTGAGGGAGCTGGGAGTGTGTTACATGCTGTGAGGGACCCTGGAGTGTGTTACAGGGTTAAAGGGAGCTGGGAGTGTGTTACAGGTTTAGAGGGAGCTGGGAGTGTGTTACACACTGTGAGGGACCTGGGAGTGTGTTACAGGTTAAAAGGGAGCTGGGAATGTGTTACAGCCTCTGAGGGAGCTTGGAGTGTGTTACAGGCTCTGAGCAAGCTTGTGTGTTACAAGGTAAGAGGGAACTTTGAGTGTGTTATAGGCTGAGAGGGAGCTGGGAGTGTGTTACTGGCTGAGAGGGAGCTGAGAGTGTGTTACAGAGTAAAAGGGAGCTGGGAATGTGTTACAGGCTGTGAAGGAGCTGGGAATGTGTTACTGCTTGTGAGGGAGTTGGGAATGTGTTACAGGCTGTGAAGGAGCTGGGAATGTGGTACAGATTGTGAGGGAGTTGGGAATGTGTTACAGGCTGTGAGGGAGTTGGGATTGTGGTACTGGTTGTGAGGGTCCTGGGAATGTGTTACAGGCCGTGAGGGAGTTGGGAATGTGGTACAGGTTATGAGTGAGCTGGGATTGTGATACAGGTTGTGAGGGTGTTGGGAATGTGTTACAGGTCGTGAAGGAGTTGGGAATGTGGTACTGGATAAGAGGCGCTCCCCCTCACTATTCAGTGCCCAGTACCATGTAACCCTTGCTGTACCCAATAGTCTTAACTTATCAGTCTACTCAGTTGGTTATCAATCCACTGTGCCTCAGCGGATGTCTTTTGAAACATTATTTTTCTGCACTGTTGCATTCACACTCATTAAGGAGAATTAGGAAGTGCTGACAGTGATGGTGAATCAGTGCTGAGCAAACTGATACATATCACTGCACCTTACAATGCATTTAGACTGGTAGAGTGTGATTCAGACTCCAATAAAGGATATTCATCTAAAGAATGGTGTGTGTGTTTGTGTGTTTCTGTGTGTGTATTTCCGTATGTGTGTGCGTATGTGTGTTTCTGTGTGTGTGTTTTTCTGTGTTTGTGTTTCTGTGTGTGTGTGTTTCCATATGTGTGTGTGTATGTGTTTCTGTGTTTGTGTTTTTCTGTGTGTGTGTTTCTGTGTGTGTGTGTGTTTCTGTGAGTGTGTTTCTGTGTGTGTGTTTCTGTGTGTGTGTGTGTTTCTGTGTGTGTGTGTGTTTCCGTATGTGTGTG
Source organism: Isurus oxyrinchus (assembly GCA_026770705.1). Lineage (NCBI taxonomy): Eukaryota > Metazoa > Chordata > Chondrichthyes > Lamniformes > Lamnidae > Isurus > Isurus oxyrinchus. The sequence continues at coordinate 32,975 of JANJGN010001124.1, forward strand.
TGTGTTTCCGTATGTGTGTGTATGTGTGTGTGTGTGTTTTTCTGTGTGTGTGTGTGTGTGTATTTCTATGTGTGTTTCTGCGTGTTTGTGGTGTGTGTGTGTGTTTCTGTGTGTGTGTTTCTGTGTGTGTGTGTTTCTCTGTGTGTGTGTGTGTGTGTGTGTTTCTGTGTGTGTGTGTGTGTGTGTGTGTTTCTGTGTGTGTGTGTGTGTGTGTGTTTCTGTGTGTGTGTGTGTTTCTGTGTGTGTATGTTTCTGTGTCTGTGTGTGTGTGTTTCTGTGTGTGTGTGTGTGTTTCTGTGTGTGTGTTTCTGTGTGTGTGTGTTTCTGTGTGTGTGTTTCTGTGTGTGTGTGTGTTTCTGTGTGTGTGTGTGTTTCTGTGTGTGTGTGTTTCTGTGTTTGTGTGTGTGTGTGTTTCTGTGTGTATGTATGTGTGAGTGTGTATGTGTTTGTGTGTGTTTGTTTCTGTGTGTGTGTGTTTCTGTGTGTGTGTGTGTGTGTGTGTTTCTGTGTGTGTGTGTGTTTCTGTGTGTGTGTTTCTGTGTGTATGTGTGTGTTTCTGTGTGTGTGTTTCTGTGTGTATGTGTTTGTTTCTGTGTGTGTGTGTTTCTGTGTGTGTGTATGTGTGTGTTTCTGTGTGTGTGTGTGTTTCTGTGTTTCTGTGTGTGTGTGTGTGTGTGTGTGTTTCTGTGTTTCTGTATGTGTGTGTGTGTGTGTGTGTGTTTCTGTGTGTGTGTGTGTGTGTGTGTGTGTGTGTGTGTTTCTGTGTGTTTCTGTGTGTGTGTGTGTGTGTGTGTTTCTGTGTGTGTGTGTGTGTGTGTTTCTGTGTGTGTGTATGTGTGTGTTTCTGTGTGTGTGTGTGTGTGTGTGTGTTTCTGTGTGTGTGTGTGTGTGTGTGTGTGTGTGTGTGTGTTCTGTGTGTGTGTATGTGTGTGTTTCTGTGTGTGTGTGCAGTCAGCCAGTGGTGTTAATGAGTAGTTACCTCAACAACTCAGAGTAACACCAGGGCTGAGGGAACTGACAGCAGGAGGACTGAGAAAGGGATACTTGAGCTCTCCATTCGCAGTTTCTCCCGAAGGACCATGTACTAATCTATTCCATCACAGAATCCAATTCATTTAATCTCTCAGGGAGAAACAGGGTTGGCCCAGAGAACTGGTAGGGAGAGAAATCATTTTAAACACAGAACTAACGACATAAAGTCCCCTGTGGTCACACTAATGGCTGTGAATTTGACACTGCCCTAGTTTCTGTGCTGCCCATGTGATTTCTGCTCTCTATCCCAACTCATGGTGTCTCGCTATTGTACATTTAACCTCTTTGCTCTGTTTTTGTGTTTATAGCTATATCCATGTCACCCCTGCTTAGTATAAAAATTTGAACTGTATTCAAATTAAGCCAGGGGGCAGACCAGAAGAAGATTTATCACACAGTTTTTTTAACAAAGTGAGTTGCTGTGATCTGAAAGGGTGGTGGGAACTTTCAAAAAGGGATTGGATAAATGCTTGAGAAATTTACAGGGTCTATGGGCAGAGGGCACAGGAGTGGCATTAATTGAAGCTCCAACTAAGATACAGCATTGGCATGATGGGCTGAATGGGCACCCTTCTGTGCAGTAGGATGCTATGATGTATGAGAAGCAGAATTCTTCAGTGGTAGTCCCTTTAAGACTCTGAGCCACTATATCCTGTTCCTTTCATTCACTGCCCAAGGATAGGCAGCTTTGCATTTTGGTTGAGGAAGTAATTTGGAAATGAAATAATTCTGTTGCACGGTTAAAAATATATTTCTCATTAGAGCTCAGCAGAGATAACTGACAGGTAATTCCAATTTCACTGTGTAATCACAAAGAAATTCCTCACTTCCCATTCACTCCCACGGCACAAAATCCCAATGCACCCAAACTCCTTCCCATTCACTCCCACTGTACAAAATCCCAATGGACCCAAAATCCTTCCCATTCACTTACACTGTACACAATCCCAATGGACCCAAACCCTTTCCCATTCACTCCCACTGTACACAATCCCAATGGACTCAAACCCCTTCCCATTCACTCCCACTGTACACAATCCCAATGGACCCAAACTCCTTCCCATTCACTCCCACTGTACACAATCCCAATGGACCCAAACCCATTCCCATTCACTCCCACTGTACACAATCCTAATGGACCCAAATTCCTTCCCATTCACTCCCACTGTACACAATCCCAATGGACCCAAACCCCTTCCCATTCACTCCCACTGTACACAATCCCAATGGACCCAAACTCCTTCCCATTCACCCCCACTGTACACAATCCCAATGGACCCAAACCCATTCCCATTCACTCCCACTGTACACAATCCCAATAGACACAAACCCTTTCCCATTCACTCCCACTGTACACAATCCCAATGGACCCAAACCCCTTCCCATTCACTCCCACTGTACACAATGCCAATGGACCCAAACCCCTTCCTGTTCACTACCACTGTACACAATCCCAATGGACCCAAACCCCTTCCATTCGCTCCCTCTGTACACAATCCCAATGGACCCAAACCCCTTCCCGTTCACTCTCACTATACACTATCCCAATGAACCCAAACCCCTTCCCATTCACTCCCATTGTACACAATCCTAATGGACCCAAACCCTTTCCCATTCTCTCCCACTGTACACAATCCCAATGGACCCAAACCTCTTCCCATTCACTCCCATTGTACACAATCCCAATGGACCCAAACCCCTTCCCATTCACTCTCACTATACACAATCCCAATGGACCCAAACCCCTTCCCGTTCACTCTCACTATACACTATCCCAATGGACCCAAACCCCTTCCCATTCACTCCCTTTGTACACAATCCCAATGGACCCAAACCCCTTCCCGTTCACTCTCACTATACACAATCCTAATGGACCCAAACCCTTTCCCATTCTCGCCCATTGTACACAATCCCAATGGACCCAAACCCCTTCCCATTCACTCCCACTGTACACAATCCCAATGGGCCCAAACTCCTTCCCATTCACTCCCATTGTACACAATCCCAATGGACCCAAACCCCTTCCCATTCACTCCCACTGTACACAATCCCAATGGACCCAAATCCCTTTCCATTCACTCTCACTATACAAAATCCCAATGGACCCAAACCCTTTCCCATTCACTCCCACTGTACACAATCCCAATGGACCCAAACTCCTTCCCATTCACTCTCACTGTACACAATCCCAATGGACCCAAACCCCTTCCCATTCACTCCCACTGTACACAATCCCAATGGACCCAAACCCCTTTCCATTCACTCTCACTATACAAAATCCCAATGGACCCAAACCCTTTCCCATTCACTCCCACTGTACACAATCCCAATGGACCCAAACGCCTTCCCGTTCACTCTCACTGTACACAATCCCAATGGACCCAAACCCCTTCCCGTTCACTCGAGTTGTTCAGTTATCAGTTGTTCACCATCAACTTTAGTGTTGGGGAATAAAAATTTGTAAACCAACATCGCTTCATAAAAAAGCAGGGAATCTTTTTGGAAAGCAGCCTTAAGTTTTCAAAGAATTAAAATGTGCCCAACCACAATTTCTAAGTGGCCAAATATACTGCCCAATGGTGTAGCCGCTACAGGTCAAAGTTTAACGGTAACCTGTGCTGAGCCCATTGACCTCACTGGGAACAGCGATCTGTGAGTGGTCTTACTGAAGAAGCTTTGGTCCCGATTGAGGATGACAATCTGTGAGCGGTCTACCTGAAGAAGCTTCGGTCCCGATTGAGGATGACAATCTGTGAGTGGTCTTACTGAAGAAGGTTCTGCCAGGGTTCCTGCTCCTGGTCACTATCCAGTGATCCAGTTGGAAGCTGATATCTATCTCAGGACATGATTCATGGAAGGAGGAGGAGGACGGATTGAGCTATGATTTTCCAATCAGGTTAAGTAGGCTTTGACATGGCAAGTTGCCACATGACAAGGCTCCTGAGGGCACAAGGTGCCATGTAATCCTGTCTAAACAACCACGCCCCCAAACCCGCCCCCCCACCCACCCCCACCACCACCCCCCACCCCCCCCTCCTCCCTCCAGCTAAAGTTGGCATCTTCAAGTGAGGAGTGAAGAGAAGACAGTGTTGGGAGGGTCACTGTCAATAAACAGGAGACCTATTCAAAGTAGTTGTGGGGGTGGGTGCTGGGATAGGGAGGGTGGTGCTGGGCTTAGCTGGTTTAAATGGTCTAATGGGTGCTTATTGGGCTGAATTAATCAGCCTCATTGTCATGTCCTCTCTGATATTCCCTGACATCAGTGGCCAACACTGAGTGACGTGGAGAAGGAAGCCAGAATATTGCTGGATGATAAGTGGCTCCTGTGGCATTATCATTTTCACAGCTTTCCCCAGAATCCCAATGTCAGCCTTCTCCCTCCAGGGTTCGGGCGGGAGTTCCGAACTTATAGAAGCGAGGAGTTTGGAATTAGGAGCGTGGAGTGGGCAGGATACTGTTCAGAGAGTGACTATAACACATGTCTCTGCTTCATTTCAATGCATTAAGGGATAAAACAGAAGCTGTAATGAGGGCCTCTGACACTGACCCTGGCATGTTCCTACCTCCTCTTCTCTTTCCGATTACTGATAAAAAAAACCATTGCCTTGAAGGTTTCTCAGTGACCATTACAGGTCTGCGTTTCAGTGGAATTGCTGACTGTTATTTTTACAAGCTGGGTTCTTGACAGCCATTGCAATCCACCGTCTGAGACGTTCTAGGAACTACTAACAACAACACTGGCGCTGGGGTGCAATGCACTACTGAGGCAATGCTGCACTGTCAGAGGTGCTGTCTTTCAGGTGAGACTTTAAGGGAAGGCCCATTCTGCCCTCTCAAGTGGATATGAATGAGCCCACAGCCACTATTTCATAGAAGATTAGGAGAGTCCACAACAATATTTACCCCCCACCCCCACTTCCCCTTCCAAACTATGACAGATTTTCTGGTCACTATCACATTGTTGTGATCATCACCCACCCCAACAAAAGGACCACCTGTGACTTGTTCCATGTTGGCCTTTCACAGAGTGTTTACCCTTGTTCTGTTATTATCACATTCTGCTTTCTTATCTTTAGGCCACCATCAGCACCTCCTTTAGCCCTTACCACTACCATTAACACTCCCTTTGCCTTTTGGTCCATGTCATCTTTATTAATCCCTCCTTCGCCCCCACCTTCTATCCAGGTTTACTTGCTCCATCCTCCCTCAAACACTATAAATTTCATCACATTTCTACTCTTTAGCTCTGAAGATGAGTCACACAGACTTGAAATGTTAACCCAGCCTCTCTCTCTCTCCACAGATGCTGCCAGACCTGCTGAGTTTTCTGTTTCCATTTCAGATTTCCAGCATTTTGCTTTTATCCCAATGCTGATTGTGGGATCTTGCTGTGCGCAAATTGGCTGCCATGTTTCTTACATTATAACAGAGACTGCACTTCAAAAAGCACTTCATTGGCTGTAAAGTGCTTTCTGAGGTCTTGAAGTTATGAAAGGCACCATGTAATACAAATTCTTTCTTTTTACAGTGGTTTACATAGTATGATTCTGAAATAGGCATGAGTTTAACAAATTACTTATAGTCCTCAGCTCAGAGAAAGGCCATTTTCTATTCTGGTTTCTGCACTCTCCAAGCTTCTCACCGGTCTCTGTCTAAAGAGGTTTTTCCTGCAATCTTTATTTGATCCATCTATTTATGGCCACCTGTAATTGGCTTATCCATGTGCGGGAACATTTTCTCCATATCCACACTATTGCACCAAGCCTTACACTGAATCTTGCTACGCTTGAGTTCACATCCCACCATGTACGTTCGACAAAGCTGCTAGTTTCTGGTTTGGCACCAGCAGAGAAACAAGAACTGGTTCATCCTTCAGGGAAGCGAACTCGCTATCCTTCTCAGTCAGGCCTGTGACCATTGTATCATACAGGTGCCACTGGCAAGGCTACTGGGAGTGAGAGATACGGCGAGGAGGGATTGAGGGACAGGGTGAGGAGGAATTGAGGGATAGGGTGAGGAGGGATTGATGGATTGGATGAGGATAGATTGAGGGATACGATGAGGAGGGATTGAAGGATAGTTGAGGAAGGATTGAGGGATAGAGTGAGGAGGGATTGAAGGATGTATTGAGGAGGGATTGAAGGATAGTGTGAGGAAGGATTGAGGGATACAGTGAGGAGGGATTGAGGGACATAAGAGATTGAGGGATACATTGAGGAGGGATTGAGGGATATGGTGAGGAAGGTTTTTGGGATGTAAGAGGGATTAAGGGACATGGTGAGGAGGGATTGAGGAACACAGTGAGGAGGGATTGAGGGATACAGTGAGGAGGGATTCAGGGATATACGGAGAAGAGATTGAGGGATATAGTGAGGAGCTGTGGTTGATCCAGGCAATGTGGATGGAAAGCTGGACTGATAACCTATTCCTGTTCATGACATTTCTTGTGCAGAAAACTCTCTGCCAGGATACTGGGGAGGGGGGAGGTAGTGGTGTCGTGGTAATGCCACTGGACTAATAATCCAGAGGCCCAGGAAAATGGTCTGGCCACACGAGTTCAAATCCCCACAACTGATGGAATTTAAATTCAATTGATAAATCTGGAATTCAAAAGCTGTTCTGGGTAATAGTGACAATGTTGATTGTTGTAAAAACCCATCTGGTTCACTAATGTCCTTTAGGGAAGGAAATCTGTTGTCCTTACCTGGTCTGGCCTACATGTGACTCCAGACCCACAGCAATGTGGTTGACTCTTAACTGCCCCCTGAGATGACTGAGCAAGTTATTCAGTTGCATCAAACCGCTACAAAGGCTACAAAAAGAAATTAATCCAGACATCGACCTGGACACTGGAAATGTCAACAGTAATCTCAGCCCTGTCGACCCTGCAAAGTCCTCCTTACTAACACCTGGAGGCTAATACCAACATTGGGAGAGCTGTCTCACAGACTAGTCAAGCAACAGCCTGACATATCATCCTCACAGAATCATACCTTACAGATAATGTCCCAGACACCACCATCACCATCCCTGCATACGTCCTGTCCCACCAGCAGGACAGGCCCAGCAGAGGTGGAGGCACAGTGGGATACAGTCAGGAGAGAGTTACCCTGAGAGTCCTCAATATCAACTCTGGGCCTCATGAAGTCTCATAGCATCAGGTCAAACATGGACAAGGAAACCTCCTGCTGATTACCACGTACCGCCCTCCCTCAGCTGATGAATCAGTGCTTCTCCATGTTGAACATCACTTGGAGGAGGCACTGAGGGTGGCAAGGGCACAGAATGGGGGACCTCGATGTCCATCACCAAGAGTGGCTCAGTAACATCACTATTGGCTGAGTCCTAAAGGACATAGCTGCTGGACTGTGTCTGCGGCAGGTGGTGAGAGAAACAACAAGAGGGAAAAACATACTTGACCTCATCCTCACCAACCTGCCTGCCGCAGATGCATCTGTCCATGACAGTATCGGTAGGAGTGACCATGGCACAGTCATTGTGGAGACAAAGTCCCGCCTTCACATTGAGGATACCCTCCATCGTGCTGTGTAGCACTACCACTGTGCTAAATGGGATAGATTTCAAACTGATCTAGCAACTCAACACTGGGCATCCATGAGGTGCTGTGGGCCATCAGCAGCAGCAGAATTGTACTCGAACACAATCTGTAACCTCATGGCCCAGCATATCCCCCACTCTACCATTACCATCAAGCCAGGGGGTCAACCCTGGTTCAATGAAGAGTGCAGGAGGGCATGCCGGGAAAAATGGTGTACAATTAAACAACTCACTGGAGGAGGAGGCTCCACAAATATCCCGATCCTCAATGATGGAGGAGCCCAGCACATCAGTGCAAAAGATAAGGCTGAAGCATTTGCTACAATCTTCAGCCAGAAGTGCCGAGTGGATGATCCATCTCAGCCTCCTCCAGAGGTCCCCAGCATCACAGATGCCAGTCTTCAGCCAATTCGATTCACTCCACGTGATATCAAGAAACTGGATACTGCAAAGGCTATGGGCCCTGACAATATTCTGGCAATAGGACTGAAGACTTGTGCTCCAGAACTTGCTGCCCTCCTAGCCAAGCTGTTCCAGTACAGCTACAACACTGGCATCTACCCGGCTATGTGGAAAATTGCCCAGGTATGTCCTGTACACAAAAAGCAGGACAAATCCAACCCGGCCAATTACTGCCCCATCACGCTACTCTCCATCATCAGTAAAGTAATGGAAGGGGTCAAAAACAGTGCTATCAAGTGGCATTTACTGAGCAATATCCTGCTCAGTTTGGGTTCCGCCAGGGTCACTCAGTTCCTGACCTCATTACAGCCTTGGTTCAAACATGGACAAAAATGCTGAACTCCCGAGGTGAAGTGAGAGTGACTGCCCTTGACATCAAGGCCGTATTTGACTGAGTGTGGCATCAAGGAGTCCTAGCAAAACTGGAGTCATTGGGAATCAGGGAGACAACTCTCCACTGGTTGGAGTCATACCCAGCACAAAGGAAGATGGTTGTGGTTGTTGGAGGTCAGTCATCTCAGCTCCAGGACATCACTGCAGGAGTTCCTCAGGATAGTGTCCTCGGCCCAGCCATCTTCAGCTGCTTCATCAATGACCTTCCATCCATCATAAGGTCAGAAGTGAGGATGTTCGCTGATGATTGTACCATTCGCAACTCCTCAGATACTGAAGCAGTCCATGTCCAAATGCAGCAAGACCTGGACAATATCCAGGCTTGGACTGACAAGTGGCAACTAACATTCATGCCACACAAGTGTCAGGCAATGACCATCTCCAACAAGAGAGAATCTAACCATCGCCCCTTGATGCTCAATGGCATTACCATCACTGAGTCCCCCACTATTAACATTCTGGGTCTTACCATTGACCAGAAATTGACTGGACCAGCCATATAAGTACTGTGGCTACAAGACTGGGTCAGAGGCTGGGAATTCTGCAGAGAGTAACTCACCTCCTGACTCCCCAAAGCCTGTCCACCATCTACAAGGCACAAGTCAGGAGTGTGATGGAATACTCCCCACTTGCCTGGGTGAGTACAGCTCCCACAACACTCAAGAAGCTTGACACAATCCAGGACAAAGCAGCCCCGCTTGACTGGCACCATATCCACAAACATTCACTCCCTCCACCACCGACACACAGTAGCAGCAGTGTGTACCATCTACAAGATGCACTGCAGGAATTCACCAAGGCTTCTTAGACAGCACCTTCCAAACCCACGACCACTACCATCTAGAAGGACGAGGGCAGCAGATAGATGGGAACACCACCACCTGGAAGTTCCCCTTCAAGTCACTCACCATCCTGACTTGGAAATATATCACCGTTCCTTCACTGTCGCTGGGTCAAAATCCTGGAACTCCCTTCCTAACAGCACTGTGGGTGTACCTACACCACATGGACTGCAGCGGCTCAAGAAGACAGCTCACCACCACCTTCTCAAGGGCAACTAGGGATGGGCAATAAATGCTGGGCCCGGCCAGAGAAGCCCACATCCCGTGAATGAATCAAAAAATCAGCCTGGTCCTTTTCCGAATTTTGGCTACAGGGATCATTTACAACCACTTAGGGGGGCAGATGAGGCCTGATTTTCATGTCTTCCCCAAAAGACAACACCTCTGACAGTGTAACGCCCCCTCAATATATCTGGGGGGTGCCAGCTTTAGAGTGGGCTTGAACCCTCAGCCCTCTGACTCAGAGGTAAGAATGCTACTCACCTGAGTCACAGCCCATGGTCTCCTTGTCAAACCACCCTCTCCAGCCCGACCTCCTGGTTTATATGCAGCATACTCCTGTCTCTAACCCACAGTGCACCCGCTTGCCCTCAGCTCAGCTAACTCCTTCCTATCACAGGCATGCCTTCACTTGCTGGAGCCCTCTTCAAACTCTACTGACATCTCTCCCCACTTTCAAGATCCTGCACCCTCGTCGTCTCCTAACTCAGCTGCACAGAACCGATCCCCGTGCCAAGTCCCATTTACACGTTTCCTCAGCGTCTGGTGTCCTACCTGTGACCTCAAGGCCTCGAATTCAAACTTCTGATCCTCATCTTAAATCCCCGTCAGACCTCATCCCTCCCTAACTCTAGTCTCCTCCAGCCCCACAACTGAGATCTCTTCGCTCCTCTTGAACATTCCTGACTTTAATTGCTCCGCTATTGGCAGCCATGGCTTCAGTGGCCTGGGTCCTAAGCACTGGGAGTCCCTCCCTAACCCCCCTCTGACTCTCTACCTCACTTTCCTCCTTTAAAATGCTCTTTCAAACCTCCCTTTTTGGCCAAGCTTTCCGTCACTTGCCCTAATGAACGATGGCTCAGTGTCAAACTTTATTTAGCTAACACTCTGTGAAGAGCCTTAGGGGGTTTTTTTTATATAACGTGTTAAAGGAGATTTACAAACACAATTTAAGGTTCATTCTTTCCCCCAATTCCAGCTCCACTTTTGACGCTCGCTTCCCCCCTTGCTTTACCCTTGTGAAGCACTTTCGTAGCCTGTCCAGATATATTTCGAGTCACGGAGGACAGGCAACAGCTACGATGCCCTCCAAAGTCGAGCAGCCAGCTGAATCCGCCCCCCCCCCCCCCCCGCCCCCCCCCACTGTCTGGGGTGACAAACAGGTAACTCCTGCTTCCTGCTGCACTCAACCCTGAGCAGGAGTCAGAATCAATCACAACAACAGGCTGGGGGTCGGGGGGTGGTGGTGGGGGGGGTGGGGGGGGGATCCAATCATGTGCTCAACAAGTTGCTTCAGGCAGTTTCAAGCATTTTAGAGATCACCCCTTAGCCAGAGTGAGGCACCAGGTGGTGGGGGGGTAGGGGTGGTGTTGGTGTGCCCTGGGGGAATGTGGGGACCAAGCTTAATTAAATCAATTATCTCTGATTGACCCAGTCTGATGAATTTAGGAGATAACATTGAGAGACAAAGTGAATCGCCCTGCTTACTCACTTCAATTCAACAATAGCGGGCTGCTTTAGAAAAGAGCCCATTGAATCTTCCAGCACGTTTCTCAAAAAGAGGCAGAATGAAATAAGTCAAACCTTAAAGATATGCAAAGTCAGAGCTGAACTGGAGGACGTTTCCGGGGCTTTAGAAAACACAAGTCAAAGCCAAAAAGTGAACAAACGTTGACAAACTGGTTGAAAGATGCCAGCAATTCCTCCCCAACTAAACTGTTAGCCTTCCCCAAATACATTACCTCACACCTCTCCGGACTCGATCAACTCCATTTGTCATTTTTCTGCCAACCTGACCAGTCCATGGATATCTCCCCGCTGTCTGCAGCTTTCCGCCTCACTATCAACCACACGCACAATTTTTGTACCATCTGCAAACTTCTTAACCACACCCCTACATTTAAGTTTAAATCATTAACATCTATCACAAACAGCAGGGGCCCCAATACTGAGCCCCGTGAAACCCCACTGGAAACAACCTTCCAGTCACAAAAACATCTGTCCACCATAATACTTTGCTTCCTGCCATTCAGCCAATTTTGGACCCTCTGTTCCTCTGTTCCTCTGTTCCTCTGTTTCTCTGCTCCTCTGTTCCTCTGTTCCTCTGTTTCTCTGTTCCTCTGCTCCTCTGCTCCTCTGTTCCTCTATTCCTCTGCTCCTCTGTTGCTCTGCTCCTCTGTTCCTCTATTCCTCTGTTCCTCTGTTCCTCTGTTTCTCTGCTCCTCTGTTCCTCTGTTCCTCTGCTCCTCTGTTCCTCTATGCCTCTGCTCCTCTGTTCCTCTGTTCCTCTGCTCCTCTGTTCCTCTATGCCTCTGCTCCTCTGTTCCTCTGTTCCTCTGCTCCTCTGTTTCTCTATGCCTCTGTTCCTCTGTTTCTCTGCTCCTCTGTTTTGCTGCTCCTCTGCTCCTCTGTTCCTCTGTTCCTCTATTTCTCTGCTCCTCTGTTTCTCTGCTCCTCTATTTCTCTGTTCCTCTGTTCCTACATTCCAATGCCTCTCTAGAGTTGCCGATTATGCCAATAAATATATTCACAGAATCACAGAATCACACTGTGCAGCAGAGGCCCTTTGGCCCATCGCATCTGCACCAACACGTGAGAAACACCTGACCAACCTACCTAATCCCATTTACCAGCCTCTGGCCCATAGGCTTGAATGTTATGACGTGTCAAGTGCTCATCCAGGATGTGAGGCAACCCACCTCCACCACCCTCCCAGGCAGCGCATTCCAGACCGTCACCACCCTCTGGGTAAAAAACGTTTTTCCTCACATCCCCCCTAAACCTCCTGCCCCTCACCTTGAACTTATGCCCCCTTGTGACTGACCCTTCAACTAAGGGGAACAGCTGAGTTCCGCTGATGTTTTGAGTCCATACGACTCTTCTTCAGAGCAGAACAGTGATCTGGACTAAAAAAGAACGTTAACTCTGTTTCTCTCTCTACAGATGCTGCCAGACCTGCTGAGCTTTTCCAGAATTCCCTGTTTTTATTTCAGATTCCCAAACTCCGCAGTGTTTTGCTTTAATCTTCTGTTGCGATGCCTCTATTAAGGTTGCCAACTGTGCCAATAAATATCTTCCTGGAGGTTTCATCATGTGACTTGCCCCCGCATTCCAGATCCATCAGTCGGCCCACACATCGATCCTTGTGATGTTCCACCTTCCTCCACCAATTGGAAAGCGATAAGACTCATTACTCAATTGGATCATGCTTGACAAACAGCCCTTTTTATTCCCCTATCATTTTCAATACTTTTGTGTCCGGTAAAGAGAAATGTTCGAAGAAAGTTACAAATAAACAATCCTTTTTAACGTCCGGATGATTTTTCTCCAGAGATTGGAGATTAATCTTCAATCCCTGCAGACTCCAGGCCAATCCTGAGAATGAAACCCTAGGATCCCCAAATAGTGCATTGACTGTTTTGTTAATCTGTCCCACCACCTTCAAATTTTGGACACAAGCATCCCCGGGGCTCGCTGTTCCCTGCAACCGGTTTAGAATTGTACCTGATAGCTTGTATTATTTCTGTTCGGTCTTCTAATCAAACTGTATCACCTTACAAATTTCTGTATCCGCTTTGTGTCCAAACTTCTCACCAGCCTGCCTATATGTGCTCTTGAAGTCAATCGCTCATTCTTTACACCTCCGAATTTCACGTTATCTTCAAATTTCACCATTGCACCCCGGAGTCCTGGTCCCAGTTAGTAACGTGAATTAAAAAGAGCAGAATAATCTCCTCTCAGCCCAAGAAGTCCTCTTCCTTATTTGAAATCAGTAAGTTCCTGCAAAGCAACACCAGCAAGGGGATAGCTGCTGACCATTTAGACATTACCAATTTAAGGCAAATAAGAGGTTTGAATAGTGCACAGGTTGATGGGAGTCATGATGGGTGGGGGGGGTAGGAGCGGAGGAGGTGTTGGGAGGGGTGGGGGTTCATGAGGTGGTATGTTTAAGTTTTTTTTATTCATTCACGAGATGTGGGCTTCGCTGGCTGGGCCCAGCATTTATTGCCCATCCCTAGTTGCCCCTTGAGAAGGTGGTGGTGAGCTGTCTTCTTGAACCGCTGCAGTCCATGTGGTGTAGATACACCCACAGTGCTGTTAGGGAGGGAGTTCCAGGATTTTGACCCAGCGACAGTGAAGGAACGGAGATATATTTCCAAGTCAGGATGGTGAGTGACTTGGAGGGGAACTTCCAGGTGGTGGTGTTCCCATCTATCTGCTGCCCTTGTCCTTCTAGATGGTAGCGGTCGTGGGTTTGGAAGGTGCTGTCTAAGGAGTCTTGGTGAATTCCTGCAGTGCATCTTGTAGATGGTACACACTGCTGCTGCTGTGTGTCGGTGGTGGAGGGAGTGAATGTTTGTGGATGTGGTGCCAATCAAGCGGGGCTGCTTTGTCCTGGATGGTGTCAAGCTTCTTGAGTGTTGTGGGAGCTGCACTCATCCAGGCAAGTGGGGAGAATTCCATCACACTCCTGACTTGTGCCGTGTAGATGGTGGACAGGCTTTGGGGAGTCAGGAGGTGAGTTACCTGATGCAGGATTCCCAGCCTCTGACCTGCTCTTGTTGCCACAGTATTTATATGGCTAGTCCAGTTCAGTTTCTGGTCAATTGGAACCCCCAGGATGTTAATAGTGGGGCTTTCAGTGATGGTAATGCCATTGAATGTCAAGGGGCAATTGTTACATTCTCTTTTGTTGGAGATGGTCATTGCCTGACACTTGTGTGGTGTGAATGTTACTTGCCACTTGTCAGCCCAAGACTGAATGTTGTCCAGGTCTTGCTGCATTTGGACATGGACTGCTTCAGTATCTGAGGAGTTGTGAATGGTGCTGAACATTGTGCAATCATCAGCGAACATCCCCACTTCTGACCTTATGATGGAAGGAAGGTCATTGATGAAGCAGCTGAAGATGGTTGGGCCGAGGACACTACCCTGAGGAACTCCTGCAGTGATGTCCTGGAGCTGAGGTGACTGACCTCCAACAACCACAACCACCTTCCTATGTGCTAGGTATGACTCCATCCTGTGGAGAGTTTTCCCCCGATTCCCATTATCACATTTCTCTTTGGCTGCTGCATTTCCTATATTACAATAATGAGTACACGTTAAAAAAAGAAGCACTTCGTGGGCTGTAAAGTCCTGCGAACAAGAAGGATGCTACAGAAATGCAAGCCTTTATCTATTTCATGAGAGGATGGTGGAGAGCAGCACAAAGTAAAGGTGTTAGAATTGATTTAGTCATCGCTCAGTGAAGGAATCACTGATGGTTTTCGAAAAAAGCAGAGCCGGTTTCCGAGTGGGTGGCCTTCATAACTCGGGCCCCACTGTGCCCCTATTAAGCTGCCTAACTCTCTGCCCCAAACTCACAGCTCCTGTCACAGGCAATCACCGGCAGGGCTTGACAGGCCTCTGTTGTTAACTAGCTGTGGAACAATGGGCCAAGGACACGCTGGCTGGGCTAGCTCTTAACATGTGGCCTAATTGTTTCTGACCTTGGCTCACATCTGTCAGGTGGGTGGGTGTTGTCAGGGCTTAGAGGGATAGGCCCAGGCTATGTAGCTTTGCGTCCTCCTCAATCTTTAACAACAGCTCCCCCCCCCAACCCGCCTCGCTGCCCCACTTCTCCTCCTCCCCCACCCCCTGCAGTAAACACAGCCATTGTCCGGCGTGCCAGTGGCCAAATGGCATCAAGTATTGCAGCTCAATGCGAGGTGACCGGCGGGGCTGAATGTCCTGGCAGGGGAGCTCACACAATGCTACTAATTAGGAGACGGCCCACTGGGGTTCCCACACACACCTGCATGCTCACGTGAGCCATGGGTCGCCGAGTCACACCAAGACTACAAGAGAAAGTAAAAGTGAATCTGACAGTGACTGTGTCAACCAGCAACAGCTAGCACCACTTAACCCCTTTGTGGGAAGCCAGCATGCAGCACTGTCTGCTCCCTCTCGAGTTCCAATAGTGTGGCACTTGGTCCTTCACTTCCCCTTAGTCTAACACTGGAATGTCCTCAATTTTGATTCTTCAACAAGAGTTCACTTAAATAGATGTGCTCATGATTTAGCAGAAATAAAACAGGTGGAGATTGTGTGGAGCAGAAACACCGATTCAGAACCCGTTGCTGTAAATGGCCAATTTACATGCTGCAATTCTGTGTTATACCAGTTAACACATAATGTGTTATATAATATACAGTGCAATGCCCAAGAACACATGGTGTGCTATTATATAATAGAGTGTTATACCCAGTAATACATGATGTGTTACTTTATAATATATACAAGGTTATACCCAGTTACACATGGTGTGTTATTGTATAATAGATACAATATTATATCCAGTTACACATGGGGTATTATTATATAATATATACAGTGTTATACCCAGTAACACATGGTGTTAAATGATATAAACAGTGTTATACCCAGTAATACACGGTGTGTTATTATATAATATATAGTGTTTTACCCAGTAATGCATGATGTTGTATGACATATAGTGTTATACCCAGTAGTGTACTGTTATTATATAATATATACAGTGTTATGTCCAGTAACACATAGTGTGTTATTCTATAATATGCAAAGTGTTATACCCTGTAATGCAAGATGCATTATTGTAGAAGATATACAGTTTTATATCGAGTAATACAAGTTGTGTTAATACATAATAGATACAGTTGTATCCAACAACACAGTGTGTTATCATATGACATATACAGTGTTATATCCAGTAATACAGGATTTTTTTTATTTACTCATGGGATGTGGGTGTCGCCGGCTGCGCCAGCATTTATTACCCATATCTATTTTCCCTTGAGGAGGTGGCAGTGAGCTACCTACTTGAACCGCTGATTTGTGGTATAGGTACATCCACAGTGTTATTTGGGAGTTCCAGGACTTTGACCCAGCGACAGTGAAGGAACAGTGATATATTTCCAAGTCAGGATGATGTATGGCTTCCAGGTGGTTGTGCTCCCATACGTCTGCTGCCCTTGTCCTTCCAGATGGCAGTGATTGTGGGTTTGGAACTTGTTGTCTTGGAGCCTTGGTGAATTCCTGCAGTGCATCTTGTAGATGGTACACACACTGCTGCTACTGTGCGTCGGTGGTGGAGGGAGTGAATGTTTGTGGATGTGGTGCCAATCAAGTGGGCTGCTTTGTCCTGGACGGTGTCAAGCTTCTTAAGTGTTATGGGAGCTGCACTCATCCAGGCAAGTGGAGAGTATTCCATCACACTCCTGACTTGTGCCTTGTAGATGGTGGACAGGCTTTGGGAAGTCAGAAGTAGGTTATTCTCTGCAGAGTTCCCAGCCTCTAAACTGCTCTTGTAGCCACAGTATTTATATGGCTAGTCCAGTTCAGTTTCTGGTCAATGGTAAGCCCCAGGATGTTAATAGTGGGGGATTCAGTGATGGTAATATCATTGAATGTCAGGGGGTGATGGTTAGATTCTCTCTTGTTGGAGATGGTCACTGTCTGGCACTTGTGTAGTGAGAAAGTTACTTGCCACTTGTCACCCCAAGCCTGGATATTGTTGAGGTCTTGCTGCATTTGGACATGGACTGCTTCAGTATCTGAGGAGTCACGAATGGTGCTGAACATTGTGCAATCATCAGCGAACATCCCCACTTCTGACCTTATGATGGAAGGAAGGTCATTGATGAAGCAGCTGAAGATGGTTGGGCTGAGGACACTACCCTGAGGAACTCCTGCAGTGATGTCCTGGAGCTGAGATGACTGACCTCCAACAACCACAACCACCTTCCTTTGTGCTGGGTATGACTCCAACCAGCGGAGAGTTTCACCCCTGATTCCCATTGACTCCAGTTTTGCTCGAGCTCCTTGATGCCACACTCGGTCAAATGCTGCCTTGATGTGAAGGGCAGTCACTCTCACCTCACCTCAGGAGTTCAGCCCTTTTGTCCATGTTTGAACCAAGGCTATAATGAGGTCAGGAGCTGAGTGGGCCTAACGGAATCCAAACTGGGCATCAGTGAGCAGGTTATATCTAAGCAACTGCCACTTGATAGCACTGTTGATGACCTCACCCATTACTTTACTGATGATGGAGAGTAGACTGATGGAGCGGTAATTGGCCGGGTTGGATTTGTCCTGCTTTTTGTATACAGGACATACCTGGGCAATTTTCCACATAGCTGGGTAGATGCCAGTGTTGTAGCTGTACTGGAACAGCTTGGCTAGGGGCACGGCAAGTTCTGGAGCACAAGTCTTCAGTACTATTGCTGCAATATTGTCAGTTCCCATAGCCTTTGCAGCATCCAGTGCCTTCAGCCGTTTCTTGATATCATGTGGAGTGAATTGAATTAGCTGAAGTCTGGCATCTGTGAGGCTGGGGACCTCCGGAGGAGGCTGAGATGGATCATCCACTCGGCACTTCTGGCTGAAGATTGTAGCAAATGCTTCAGCCTTATCTTTTGTACTGATGTGCTGGGCTCCTCCATCATTGAGGATGGGGATATTTGTGGAGCCTCCTCCTCCAGTGAGTTGTTTAATTGTCCACTGCCATTCACGACTGGATGTGGCAGGACTGCAGAGCTTAGATCTGATCCGTTGGTTGTGGGATCGCTTAGCTCTGTCTATCACTTGCTGCTTATGCTGTTTGACTTGCAAGTAGTCCTGTGTTGTAGCTTCACCAGGTTGACACCTCATATTTAGGTATGCCTGGTGCTGCTCCTGGCATGTCCTCCTGCACTCTTCATTGAACCAGGGTTGATCCCCTGACTTGATGGTAATGGTAGAGTGGGGGATACGCTGGGCCATGAGGTTACAGATTGTGTTCGAGTACAATTCTGCTGCTGCTGATGGCCCACAGCGCCTCATGGATGTCCAGTGTTGGGTTGCTGTTTGAAATCTATCTCATTTAGCACAGTGGTGGTGCCACACAACACGATGGAGGGTATCCTCAATGTGAAGGTGGGACTTTGTCTCCACAACGACTGTGCGGTGGTCACTCCTACCGATATTGTCATGGACAGATGTATCTGCGGCAGGCAGGTTGGTGAGGATGAGGTTAAGTGCGTTTTTCCCTCTTGTTGGTTCCCTCACCACCTGCCGCAGACCCAGTCTAGCAGCTATTGTCCTTTAGGACTCGGCCAGCTCAGTCAGTAGTGGTGCTACTGAGACACTCTTGGTGATGGACATTGAAGTCCCCCACCCAGAGTACATTCTGTGCCCTTGTCACCCTCAGTGCTTCCTCCAAGTGATGTGCAACATGGAGGAGCATGACAGGACATACCCAGGGATGGTGATGGTGGTGTCTGGGACATTTTCTGGAAGGTATGATTCTGTGAGGATGATTATGTCAGGCTGTTGCTTGACTGGTCTGTGAGACAGCTCTCCCAATGTTGGCACTAGCCCCCAGCACTGAGTTTGCCGTTGTTGTTTCCAGTGCCTAGGTCAATGCCAGGTGGTCCGTCCGGTTTCATTCTTTATACAATTTGTAGTGGTTTGAAACAACTGAGCAGCTTTTCAGAAGGCAGTTAGGAGTCAACCACATTGCTGTGGGCCTGGAGTTCAGAGGTAAGGATGGCAGATGTCCTTCCCTCGTGGACATTAGTGAATCCGATGGGTTTTTAACAACAATGGTTTCATGGTTATCATAAGATTTTTAATTCCAGATTTTAACTGAATTCAAATTTCACCATCTGCCGTGGTGGGATTTAATCCTGGATCCTCCACACATCACCCTGAATCTCTGGATTAGTACTTCAATGACAATACCACTATGTCACCACTCCTCCTAAATACGAGGTGTGTTAATATATACAGTGTTATTACGAATATACGGACTAGGAACAGGAGTGGCCCACTCTGTCCTCCGAGCCTATTCCACCATTTAATCAGAGCATGGCTGATTTAACCATACCTCCTGCCTACTCCCGCTAACCCTTCACCCCCTTGTTTATTAAAAATCTATCCCGCGCTACCTTGAAAATATTCAAAGACTCTACTTCCACCACCTGTTGTGGAAGGGAATTCCAAAGACTCACTACCCTCTTGGAGAAACAATTTCACCTCACCTCTGTTTTAAATAGGCGATCCCTTATTTTTAAACAGTGGCCCCTAGTTCTATCTTCTCCCACAAGAGGAAACATCGTCTCCACATCCACCCTGTCAAGACCTCTCAGGATCTTATATGTTTCAATCAAGTCACCTCTTACTCTTCTAAACTCCAGCGGATACAAGCCTAACCTGTCCAACCTTTCCTCATAGGATAATCTGCCCATTCCAGGTATTAATTTAGTAAACCTTCTCTGAACTGCCAAGGAGATCAATAATGTGCACAGTATTCCAGATATGGTATGACCAGTGTCCTGTACAACTGAGTGTAACCTCCCTACAAGGGGGTGATAAGTTATTGGCGGTAGGTGAGATACAGGTTTCAGGTTACTGTCAGATCAGCCATAATCTTATTAAGTGGAAGAGCAGGTTCGAGGGGCCAAATGCCCTCTTCCTGCTTTTTTCCCCTTATGTTCGTATGTACTTCAATTGCCCTCACAATAAATGATAACATTCTATTAGCTTTCCTAATTACCTGTGTACCTGCACACTAACCTTTTGTGATTCATGCACTAGGACACCCAGATCCCTCTGCACCTCAGAGCTCTGCAATCTCTCACTATTTAGATAATAAGCTTCTCTTTTATTCTATCTGCCAAAATGGACAATTTCACATTTCCCACATTATACTCCGTTTGCCAGATCCTTGCCCACTCACTTAACCTGTCGACATCACTGTTCAGCCCCCTTATGTCATCTTCACAACTTCCTTTCCTACCTATCTTTGTGTCATCAGCAAATTTAGCAACTATACCATCGGTCCCTTCATTCAAATTATTGATATAAATTGTAAAACACTGAGGCCTCAGCACTTATCCCCATGGCACACCACTAGTTATATCCCACCAACCAGAAAAGACCCATTTCTGCCTACTCTCTGTTTCCAGTTAGCCAGCCGATTTTCTATCCATTGCCAATATGTAACTCCCTACACCATGAGCTTTCATTTTCCACAATAACCTTTGACATGGCACCTTATCAGATGCCTTCTGGAAATCTAAGTACAGCACAGCCACCAGTTCCCCATGATCCACAGCACGTGTGACTCCTTCAAACAATTCCAGTAAGTTGGTTAAACATGATTTCCCTTTCACAAAACCAATTGTTGACTCTGCCTGACTGCCTTGAATTTTTCTAAGTGCCCTGCTATAACATCTTTCAGAATATCTTCTAACACATTCCCTATGACAGATGTTGAGCTAGCTGGCCTGTAATTTCTTGCGTTCTGTCTCCCTCTCTTTTAGAATAAAGGAATTACACTTTTGCTATTTTGCAACCTTCCTCGAATCCAGGGAATTTTGGAAAATTAAAACCAGTGCATCAACAATCTCACTGGCCACTTCCTTTAAGAGTTTAGGATGAAGTCCATCAGGGACCTGGGGATTTGCCAGCACTCAGCTCCAACAATTTGCTCAGTATCACTTCCCTGGTGGCTGTAATTTCCCTGATTCCTCCCTTTTTTACAGTTCCTGATTTACAGCTACTTTTGGGGTGTTACTTGTATCCTCTGTGGTTATATATTATGTACAATGTTATACCCAGTAACACACGGTGTGTTATTTTATAATATATATACAGTGTTATACCCAGTGAAGCACAGTTTGTTCCTGTGAACAATTCACTTAATTGTTTATTCATCCATGGGATGTGGGCATCGCTGGCTAGGCCAGCATTTATTGCCCATCCCTAACTGCCCTGGTTCAGAGGGCATTTTAAGAGCCAACCACGTTGCTGTGGGTCTGGAGTCACATGTAGGCCAGACCAGACCAGGTAAGGACAACAGATTTCCTTCCCTGAAGGACATTAGTGAATCAGATGGGTTTTTACGACAATCGACAATGGTTTTCATGGTCATCGGTAGACTTTTAATTCCAGATCTGTATTGAATTCAAATTCCACCACCTGCTACGGTGGGATTCGAACCCGGGTCCCCAGAGAATTACCCTGGATCTCTGGAATTACCAGTCCAGTGGCAAAATCACCATGCGACCACCTCCCCCTAATTTATTCCTGTCTAACAGGCTCAAGGGGCTAAATGGCCTCCCCCTGTTCCTGTGTAACAGGATCGAGGGGCTGAATGGCCTCCCTCTGTTCCTGTGTAACAGGCTCGAGGGGCTGAATGGCCTCCTGCTGTCCCTGTGTAACAGGCTCAAGGGGCTGAATGGCCTCCTCCTGTTCCTGTGTAACAGGCTCGAGGGGCTGAATGGCCTCCTGCTGTCCCTGTGTAACAGGCTCGAGGGGCTGAATGGCCTCCTGCTGTCCCTGTGTAACAGGCTCAAGGGGCTGAATGGCCTCCTGCTGTCCCTGTGTAACAGGCTCAAGGGGCTGAATGGCCTCCTCCTGTTCCTGTGTAACAGGCTCGAGGGGCTGAATGGCCTCCTGCTGTCCCTGTGTAACAGGCTCAAGGGGCTGAATGGCCTCCTGCTGTCCCTGTGTAACAGGCTCGAGGGGCTGAATGGCCTCCTGCTGTCCCTGTGTAACAGGCTCAAGGGGCTGAATGGCCTCCTCCTGTTCCTGTGTAACAGGCTCGAGGGGCTGAATGGCCTCCTGCTGTCCCTGTGTAACAGGCTCGAGGGGCTGAATGGCCTCCTGCTGTCCCTGTGTAACAGGCTCAAGGGGCTGAATGGCCTCCTGCTGTCCCTGTGTAACAGGCTCAAGGGGCTGAATGGCCTCCTCCTGTTCCTGTGTAACAGGCTCGAGGGGCTGAATGGCCTCCTGCTGTCCCTGTGTAACAGGCTCGAGGGGCTGAATGGCCTCCTGCTGTCCCTGTGTAACAGGCTCAAGGGGCTGAATGGCCTCCTGCTGTCCCTGTGTAACAGGCTCAAGGGGCTGAATGGCCTCCTGCTGTCCCTGTGTAACAGGCTCAAGGGGCTGAATGGCCTCCTCCTGTTCCTGTGTAACAGGCTCGAGGGGCTGAATGGCCTCCTGCTGTCCCTGTGTAACAGGCTCAAGGGGCTGAATGGCCTCCTGCTGTCCCTGTGTAAAAGGCTCAAGGGGCTGAATGGCCTTACTCCCCCTTTTCTTTGAAGAGAATGGTTTAAGATAATATGACAGCTTCCACTATCCCTTCCGCATGCAAATCCCCAGCTGGTCATTGGCCAGAACCTCGGCAGCAGGAAGAGTTGTTGTGATGTCGCAGAAAGGGTTATTCCACCAGGGGAAGATACAGGGAAGCCAGGAAAAGCTGGAAGTGGCTGGTTCCCACTTTTGGGATTTGGTGGGTGGCTGGAGGTGGGATAGGAGTTGGGGGAGATAAAGCAATCAATAAGGAGCAAAGGAGTGGAGAAAGGTTCAATAGAGGAAACGAGATGTATTTTTCATCATCTCAGGACATCCCCGATCTCTTTACAACAAATGAAGCACTTTTTGAAGTGTAATCGCTGTTAAAATGTGGAAAGCACGGCAGCTACAATTCGCACATAGCAAGATCCCACAAACAGGAATGTGATAATGGCCAGTTTTAGTGATGTTGTTTGAGGGGTAATACTGGCCGGGACACAGGGGAAACGCCCCTGATCTTATTCACCATAGTGACGCCGGGTCAGTTTAATGTCTCGGCTGAATGACGGCTCCTCTGCCAGAGCAGCACTCCATCAGTCCTGCACGAGAGTGTCAGCCTGGATTAAGTGATCAAGCCTCTGGAGTGAGGCTTAAATGCACAGTCTTCCGACTTAGAGGGTGTGCGGTCCCCCCCATGCGACTGACAGCTTAACACCTTGGTAGCTGGGCTGCCGCTGGACCTTGTGCAGGTTTCGGGCTGCTGCAACACACAGGCGTGGTCGTGGATAAGTAGAAGAATTGCCCGGAATTTGTTTAGCCCGCAAAGTGTTAATGGCCCTTTTCGTGCTGCAAGAGAGCTGCCCTTGGGCGGACCACGCCAATCCCACCTCTCAGCTGTGCCGGCAGCTCTTTGGGAATGTCTTTTGGGAAAAGATCGCAATCGTTAGCGAGGCTGGATCCCGGCGGGGTGCCACACAGATGTGTGTGCACAAGAGGCCCTGCACCGAGATGTCCTGCTGGGCGGGTCGTGACCTTTACAGATATGGTGGCTGTGCATGTCAGATCGAATGGATGTTAAACTGGCAGCCTGATAGTGGGGTGTAACATTTCTCTGCCGCTCCTTCCCATCTCCAAAAGATTTTAAACTCTCGCTCTCCCCCTCTCTGCAGCCTACAGAACCATCTCGGCGGTGAATGGACCGTTGGTGGTGCTGGACAATGTTAAGGTACGGTGCTGCGATTTTTTTTTTTTTTTTGCAACACCTATTCGTTCGATGGACGCATCTCAATCTGACCAGAGTGTAACGGTGCTGGGTGGGCAGGGGGTGGGGGTGGGTGAGGGGTAGTGCGCAAACATTGTTTCTCCTCCCCGCGACTCTTCGAGCCCAGAGCTTCGACACGTTAGTTGGAGCTGTGGTTCCATTGTTCCTCTTTACTGTGCGGCCCATTCATTAAGGGGCATTCAGTGTCGTCACTTCCTGACCAAGAGGCGTCTGAGGTAATGATGCGTGAGGCGGGGGACAGCGAGGTAATTACTGGGCCAGTGTGAGAAATGTCACTCTTACTTAGTCAGCAGGAACAACTGTTGATCAACACGGTGCAAATCTTCAGTGAGGCCCTCGCTGACCCCAATCCTGAGAGATATAGAGGCTGACAGCTAATCACTGCTTTATATTCCCATTCCTTCTGACAGATATTCTAAAGAGTATAAACATTCTGCACACTCGATAACAGGTACAGCACGGGATTACACACAGAGTAAAGCGCCCTCTACACTCCAAGCAAACACTCCCAGGACAGGTACAGCACGGGGTTAGATACAGAGTAAAGCTCCCTCTACACTGTCCCCATCAAACACTCCCAGGACAGGTACAGCACGGGGTTAGATACAGAGTAAAGCTCCCTCTACACTGTCCCCATCAAACACTCCCAGGAGAGGTACAGCACGGGGTTAGATACAGAGTAAATCTCCCTCTACACTGTCCCCATCAAACACTCCCAGGACAGGTACAGCACGGGGTTAGATACAGAGTAAAGTTCCCTCTACACTGTCCCCATCAAACACTCCCAGGACAGGTACAGCACGGGGTTAGATACAGAGTAAAGCTCCCTCTACACTGTCCCAGTCAAACACTCCCAGGACAGGTACAGCACGGGGTTAAATACAGAGTAAAGCTCCTTCTACACTGTCCCAATCAAACACTCCCAGGACAGGTACAGCACAGGGTTAAATACAGAGTAAAGCTCCTTCTACACTGTCCCCATCAAACACTCCCAGGACAGGTACAGCACAGGGTTAAATATAGAGTAAAGCTTCCTCTACACTGTCCCCATCAAACACTCCCAGGACAGGTACAGCACGGGGTTAGATACAGAGTAAAGCTCCCTCTGCACTGTCCTCATCAAATACTCCCAGGACAGATACAACACGGGGTTAAATACAGAGTAAAGCTCCCTCTGCACTGTCCTCATCAAACACTCCCAGGACAGGTAAAACACGGGGCTAAATACAGAGTAAAGCTTTCTCTACACTGTCCCCATCAAACATTCGCAGAACAGGTACAGCACGGGGTTAGATACAGAGTAAATCTCCCTCTCCACTGTCCCCATCAAACACTCCCAGGACAGGTAAAGCACGGGGTCAGATACAGAGTAAAGTTCCCTCTACACCGTCCCCATCAAACACTCCCAGGACAGGTACAGCACGGGGTTAGATATAGAGTAAAGTTCCCTCTACACTGTTCCCATCAAACACTTCCAGGACAGGTACAGCACGGGGTTAGATACAGAGTAAAGTTCCCTCTACACTGTTCCCATCAAACACTCCCAGGACAGGTACAGCACAGGGTTAGATACAGAGTAAAGCTCCCTCTACACTGTTCCCATCAAACACTTCCAGGACAGGTACAGCACGGGGTTAGATACAGAGTAAAGTTCCCTCTACACTGTCCCCATCAAACACTCCCAGGACAGGTACAGCACGGGGTTAGATACAGAGTAAAGCTCCTTCTACACTGTCCCCATCAAACACTCCCAGGACAGGTACAGCACGGGGTTAGATACAGAGTAAAGCTCCCTCTACACTGTTCCCATCAAACACTCCCAGGACAGGTACAGCACGGGGTTAGATACAGAGTAAAGCTCCCTCTACACTGTTCCCATCAAACACTCCCAGGACATGTACAGCACGGGGTTAGATACAGAGTAAAGTTCCCTCTACACTGTTCCCATCAAACACCTCCAGGACAGGTACAGCACGGGATTAGATACCGAGTAAAGTTCCCTCTACACTGTCCCCATCAAACACTCCCAGGATAGGTACAGCACGGGGTTAGATACAGATTAAAGTTCCCTCTACACTGTCCCCATCAAACACTCCCAGGACAGATACAGCACGGGATTAGATACAGAGTAAAGTTCCCTCTACACTGTCCCCATCAAACACTCCCAGGATAGGTACAGCACGGGGTTAGATAAAGAGTAGAGCTCCCTCTACACTGTCCCCATCAAACACTCCCAGGACAGGTACAGCACGGGGTTAGATACAGAGTAAAGTTCCCTCTACACTGTCCCCATCAAACACTCCCAGGACAGGTACAACACGGGGTTAGATACAGAGTAAAGCTCCCTCTACACTGTCCCCATCAAACACACCCAGGACAGGTACTGCACAGGGTTAGATACAGAGTAAAGCTCCCTCTACACTGTCCCCATCAAACACTCCCAGGGCAGGGACAGCACGGACTGGGTTATGAAGTCGAGTGTGTGACTATCCTGTATGGATGTCCTCTCTAGAATATGTACCAGTTGCTGGGAATAACTTTTGATCGTTCAGTCCCTCTATACAGTGGAGGATTGCTTCACAGGGTTGCAGTTAAATGTTCAGTGCTGCTGGCCTATTCATTGCTGGAGTGCAGCTTAAATTTGTCCGACTCCCATTTCCAAGCTTGGAGTTCAGAAGCAAGTCAGAAATGCTGTGTTCCATGTTCAACTCAGATCATTTGCATCCCGTCATCTGTTCCTTTCTTGCAGTTCCCCAAATATGCGGAGATTGTTAACTTCACTCTCCCTGACCGGAGCGAACGGAGTGGCCAGGTGCTCGAGGTGGTTGGATCCAAGGCTGTTGTTCAGGTAACTGAACCATTGGTCTGCTGACCTTCACCGCTCAGTAGGGGAGTCTCCCAGGATGAGCCAATAGTCTTCGTGCAGTGAATGCTTCCCCCTGCTGGCCAGGATTGTCATGGAGGCCGATTTAACCCAGATAAGGGGAGATTCACACCGATGCTGACCAACTTGAACGGCATATTCCTGTCAATGTACTGAACCAAACTGTTCGCAAACTTGGCTTCCTAATTAGCTCTTTAGACCACTTACCATCTCCCTTACCGAGACATATCGAACAAACACAGGAAAATGCTGGAAAAACTCAGCAGGGCAGGTAGCATCTGTGGAGAGACGAACAGAGTTAATGTTTCCAGTCTGACTCTTCTTCAGAGTCGATTTCCCCCTCTTTAACATTGGCCTGTTCTGGCTCTGCCTTAGTTCCGTTCATAATGAAAACCTCATCCATGTCTCGGGGTTTAATTTTAACTGAGTCGAGGCTCGGGGTTTAATTTTGACTGAGATGTGGCTCGGGGTTTAATTCTAACTGACATGTGGTTTCGAGTTTAATTTTAACTGAGACGAGGCTCGGGGTTTAATTTTGACTGAGATGTGGCTCGGGGTTTAATTCAAACTGACATGTGGTTTCGAGTTTAATTTTAACTGCGACGAGGCTCAGGGTTTAATTTTGACTGAGATGTGATTTGGGATTAATTTTAACTGAGGCAAGGCTCAGGGTTAATTTTATCTGAGATGTGGTTCGATGTTTAATTTTACCTGAGACATGGTTCGGAGTTTCATTTTGATTGAGATGTTGTTCGGGGTTAATTTTGACTGAGATGTGGTTCGGGGTTAATTTTAACTCAGATGTGACTGGGGGTTTAATTTTGACAGTGACTAGGGTCGGGATTTAATTTTGACTGAGATGTTGTTCGGGGTTTAATTTTAACTGAGATGCGGTTCAGGGTTTAATTTTGACTGAAATGTTGCTCGGGGTTTAATTTTGACTTAGACGATGTTCGGGGTTTAATTTTAACTGAGACAAGTTTCAGGGTTTAATTTTAACTGAGGTGATGTTCGGGGTTTAATTTTAACTGAGATGTGGTTCAGGGTTTAATTTTAACTGAGACGAGTTTCAGGGTTTAATTTTATCTGAGGCGAGGCTCAGGGTTAATTTTGACTGAGATGTGATTCAGGGTTTAATTTTGACTGAGATGCGGCTCGGGGTTTAATTTTAACTCAGATGTGACTGAGGGTTTAATTTTGACAGTGACAAGGATCGGGATTTAATTTTAATTGAGACAAGGCTCAGGATTTAATTTTAACTGAGATGTGATTCGGGAAATAATATTGACTGAGATGTGGTTCGGGGTTTAATTTTAACTGAGATGATATTCGGGGTTTAATTTTGACTGAGATGTGCTTTGGGGTTTAATTTTGAATGAGATGTGGTTTGGGGTTTAATTTTGAATGAGATGAGGGTCGGGGTTTAATTTTAATTGAGATGTGGTTCCGGGTTTAATTTTGAATGAGATGTGATTTGGGGTTAATTTTAACTGAGATGTGGTTCGGGGTTAATTTTAACTGAGATGTGGTTTGGGGTTTAATTTTGACTGAGATGTTGTTCGGGGTTTAATTTTAACTGAGATGTGGTTCGGTGTTAAATTTAACTGAGATATGGTTCGGGGTTAATTTTAACTGAGATGTTGTTCGGGGTTTAATTTTAACTGTGATGTGGTTTAGGGTTTAATTTTAACTGAGATGTGGTTCGGGGTTTAATTTTAACTGAGATGATGTTCGGGGTTTAATTTTGACTGAGATGTGGTTCAGGGTTAATTTTAACTGAGATGATGTTTTGGGTTTAATTTTAACTGAGATGTGGTTCGGGATTAATTTTAACTGAGATGATGTTTTGGGTTTAATTTTAACTGAGATGTGGTTCGGGGTTTAATTTTAACTGAGACGATAGTCGGGGTTTAATTTTGACTGAGATGTTGTTCGGGGTTAATTTTAACTGAGATGATGTTTTGGGTTTAATTTTAACTGAGATGTGGTTCGGGGTTAATTTTACCTGAGATGATGTTTGGGGTTTAATTTTAACTGTGATGTGGTTCGGGATTAATTTTAACTGAGATGATTTTCGGGGTTTAATTTTAACTGAGATGTGGTTCGGGGTTTAATTTTAACTGAGATGTGATTCGGGGTTAATTTTGACTGAGATGTGGTTTGGGGTTTAATTTTAACTGAGATGTGGCTCGGGGGTTAATTTTGACTGAGATGTGGTTCGGGGGTTCATTTTAACTGAGATGTGGCTCGGGGGTTAATTTTAACTGTGATGTGGTTCGGGGGTTCATTTTGACTGAGATGTGGTTCGGGTTTAATTTTGACTGAGATGTGGCTCGGGGGTTAATTTTGACTGAAATGTGGTTCTGGGTTTAATTTTAGCAGCGATGTGGTTATGGGTTTAATTTTAACTGAGATGTGCTTCTGGGTTTAATTTTAACTGAGATGTGGTTCTGGGTTTAATTTTAACTGAGACGAGGCTCAGGGTTAATTTTAACTGAGATGTGGTTCGGTGTTTAATATTAACTGAGACGAGGTTTGGGAAATAATTTTGACTGAGATGTGGTTCGGGGTTTAATTTTAACTGAGATGTGGTTTGGGGTTTAATTTTGACTGAGGCAAGGCTCAGGGTTAATTTTAACTGAGATGTGGTTCAGGGTTAATTTTAACTGAGATGTGACTGAGGGTTTAATTTTGACAGTGACAAGGCTCGGGATTTAATTTTAACTGGGACGAGGTTCGGGAAATAATTTTGACTGAGATGTGGTTCGGGGTTTAATTTTGAATGAGATGTGGTTTGGGATTTAATTTTGAATGAGATGAGGGTCGGGGTTTAATTTTAAATGAGATGTGGTTCCGGGTTTAATTTTGACTGAGATGTGGTTCGGGGTTAATTTTAACTGAGATGTGGTTCGGGGTTAATTTTAACTGAGATGTGGTTTGGGGTTTAATTTTGACTGAGATGTTGTTCGGGGTTTAATTTTAACTGAGATGTAGTTCGGTGTTAAATTTAACTGAGATATGGTTCGGGGTTAATTTTAACTGAGATGTTGTTCGGGGTTTAATTTTAACTGTGATGTGGTTTAGGGTTTAATTTTAACTGAGATGTGGTTCGGGGTTTAATTTTAACTGAGATGATGTTCGGGGTTTAATTTTGACTGAGATGTGGTTCAGGGTTAATTTTAACTGAGATGATGTTTTGGGTTTAATTTTAACTGAGATGTGGTTCGGGATTAATTTTAACTGAGATGATGTTTTGGGTTTAATTTTAACTGAGATGTGGTTTGGGGTTTAATTTTAACTGAGACGATAGTCGGGGTTTAATTTTGACTGAGATGTTGTTCGGGGTTAATTTTAACTGAGATGATGTTTTGGGTTTAATTTTAACTGAGATGTGGTTCGGGGTTAATTTTACCTGAGATGATGTTTGGGGTTTAATTTTAACTGTGATGTGGTTCGGGATTAATTTTAACTGAGATGATTTTCGGGGTTTAATTTTAACTGAGATGTGGTTCGGGGTTTAATTTTAACTGAGATGTGATTCGGGGTTAATTTTGACTGAGATGTGGTTTGGGGTTTAATTTTAACTGAGATGTGGCTCGGGGGTTAATTTTGACTGAGATGTGGTTCGGGGGTTCATTTTAACTGAGATGTGGCTCGGGGGTTAATTTTAACTGTGATGTGGTTCGGGGGTTCATTTTGACTGAGATGTGGTTCGGGTTTAATTTTGACTGAGATGTGGCTCGGGGGTTAATTTTGACTGAAATGTGGTTCTGGGTTTAATTTTAGCAGCGATGTGGTTATGGGTTTAATTTTAACTGAGATGTGCTTCTGGGTTTAATTTTAACTGAGATGTGGTTCTGGGTTTAATTTTAACTGAGACGAGGCTCAGGGTTAATTTTAACTGAGATGTGGTTCGGTGTTTAATATTAACTGAGACGAGGTTTGGGAAATAATTTTGACTGAGATGTGGTTCGGGGTTTAATTTTAACTGAGATGTGGTTTGGGGTTTAATTTTGACTGAGGCAAGGCTCAGGGTTAATTTTAACTGAGATGTGGTTCAGGGTTAATTTTAACTGAGATGTGACTGAGGGTTTAATTTTGACAGTGACAAGGCTCGGGATTTAATTTTAACTGGGACGAGGTTCGGGAAATAATTTTGACTGAGATGTGGTTCGGGGTTTAATTTTGAATGAGATGTGGTTTGGGGTTTAATTTTGAATGAGATGAGGGTCGGGGTTTAATTTTAATTGAGATGTGGTTCCGGGTTTAATTCTGAATGAGATGTGATTCGGGGTTAATTTTAACTGAGATGTGGTTCGGGGTTAATTTGAACTGAGATGTGGTTTGGGGTTTAATTTTGACTGAGATGTTGTTCGGGGTTTAATTTTAACTGAGATGTGGTTCGGTGTTAAATTTAACTGAGATATGGTTCGGGGTTAATTTTAACTGAGATGTTGTTCGGGGTTTAATTTTAACTGAGATGTGGTTTAGGGTTTAATTTTAACTGAGATGTGGTTCGGGGTTTAATTTTAACTGAGATGTTGTTCGGGGTTTAATTTTGACTGAGATGTGGTTCGGGGTTTAATTTTAACTGAGATGATGTTCGGGGTTTAATTTTGACTGAGATGTGGTTCGGGGTTAATTTTAACTGAGATGATGTTTTGGGTTTAATTTTAACTGAGATGTGGTTCGGGTTTAATTTTAACTGAGATGATGTTTTGGGTTTAATTTTAACTGAGATGTGGTTCGGGGTTTAATTTTAACTGAGACGATAGTCGGGGTTTAATTTTGACTGAGATGTGGTTCGGGGTTAATTTTAACTGAGATGATGTTTTGGGTTTAATTTTAACTGAGATGTGGTTCAGGGTTAATTTTACCTGAGATGATGTTTGGGGTTTAATTTTAACTGTGATGTGGTTCGGGATTAATTTTAACTGAGATGATTTTCGGGGTTTAATTTTAACTGAGATGTGGTTCGGGGTTTAATTTTAACTGAGATGTGATTCGGGGTTAATTTTGACTGAGATGTGGTTTGGGGTTTAATTTTAACTGAGATGTGGCTCGGGGGTTAATTTTGACTGAGATGTGGTTCGGGGGTTCATTTTAACTGAGATGTGGCTCGGGGGTTAATTTTAACTGTGATGTGGTTCGGGGGTTCATTTTGACTGAGATGTGGTTCGGGTTTAATTTTGACTGAGATGTGGCTCGGGGTTAATTTTAACTGAGATGATGTTTTGGGTTTAATTTTAACTGAGATGTGGTTCGGGGTTAATTTTACCTGAGATGATGTTTGGGGTTTAATTTTAACTGTGATGTGGTTCGGGATTAATTTTAACTGAGATGATTTTCGGGGTTTAATTTTAACTGAGATGTGGTTTGGTGTTTAATTTTGACTGAGGCAAGGCTCGGGATTTAATTTTAACTGGGACGAGGTTCGGGAAATAATTTTGACTGAGATGTGGTTCGGGGTTTAATTTTTATTGAGATGTGGTTTGGGGTTTAAGTTTGAATGAGATGTGGTTTGGGGTTTAATTTTAATTGAGATGTGGTTTGGGGTTTAATTTTGACTGAGATGTGGTTCGGGGTTAATTTTAACTGAGATGTGGTTCGGGGTTAATTTTAACTGAGATGATGTTCGGGGTTAATTTTGACTGAGATGTGGTTCGGGGGTTCATTTTGACTGAGATGATGTTCGGGGTTTAATTTTAACAGCGATGTGGTTCGGGTTTAATTTTAACTGAGATGTGATTCGGGGTTAATTTTGACTGAGATGTGGCTCGGGGTTAATTTTGACTGAGATGTGGCTCGGGGGTTAATTTTGACTGAAAAGTGGTTCTGAGTTTAATTTTAACAGCGATGTGGTTATGCGTTTAATTTTAACTGAGATGAGACTCAGGGTTAATTTTAACTGAGATGTGGTTCGGTGTTTAATATTAACTGAGATGATGTTCGGGGTTTAATTTTGACTGAGATGTGGTTCGGGGTTAATTTTAATTGAGATGATGTTTTGGGTTTAATTTTAACTGAGATGTGGTTCGGGGGTTCATTTTGACTGAGACGATGTTCGGGGTTTAATTTTAACTGAGATGTGGTTCGGGTTTAATTTTAACTGAGATGTGATTCGGGGTTAATTTTGACTGAGATGTGGCTCGGGGGTTAATTTTGACTGAAAAGTGGTTCTGAGTTTAATTTTAACAGCGATGTGGTTATGGGTTTAATTTTAACTGAGATGAGGCTCAGGGTTAATTTTAACTGAGATGTGGTTCGTGTTTAATATTAACTGAGATGAGGTTTGGGAAATAATTTTGACTAGATTGTGGTTCGGGGTTTAATTTTAACTGAGATGTGGTTTGGGGTTTAATTTTGACTGAGATGTGGTTCGGGGTTTAATTTTAACTGAGGTGAGGCTCAGGGTTAATTTTAACTGGGATGTGACTGAGGGTTTAACTTTGACAGTGACAAGGCTCAGGATTTAATTTTAACTGGGACGAGGTTCGGGAAATTATTTTGACTGAGATGTGCTTTGGGGTTTAATTTTGAATGAGATGTGGTTTGGGTTTTAATTTTAAATGAGATGAGGGTCGGGGTTTAATTTTAAATGAGATGTGGTTCCGGGTTTAATTTTGACTGAGATGTGGTTCGGGGTTAATTTTAACTGAGATGTGGTTCGGGGTTAATTTTAACTGAGATGTGGTTTGGGGTTTAATTTTGACTGAGATGTTGTTCGGGGTTTAATTTTAACTGAGATGTAGTTCGGTGTTAAATTTAACTGAGATATGGTTCGGGGTTAATTTTAACTGAGATGTTGTTCGGGGTTTAATTTTAACTGAGATGTGGTTTAGGGTTTAATTTTAACTGAGATGTGGTTCGGGGTTTAATTTTAACTGAAATGTGGTACTGGGTTTAATTTTAACTGAGACGAGATTCAGGTCTTAATTTAATCTGAGGCAAGGCTCAGGGTTAATTTTGACTGAGATGTGGTTCAGTGCTAAATTTTGACTGAGATGTGGTTCAGGGTTTAATTTTGACTGAGATGTGGTTCAGGGTTTAATTTTAACTGAGACAATTTTCAGGGTTTAATTTTATCTGAGGCGAGGCTCAGGGTTAATTTTGACTAAGATGAGATTCAGGGTTTCATTTTGACTGAGATGCGGCTCGGGGTTTAATTTTAACTGAGATGTGACTGAGCGTTTAATTTTGACAGTGACAAGGCTCGGGATTTAATTTTAACTGAGACGAGGTTCAGGAAATAATTTTGACTGAGATGTGGTTCGGGGTTTAATTTTGACTGAGATGTGGATTGGGGTTAATTTTAACTGAGATGTGACTCAAGGTTTAATTTTGACTGAGATGATGTTCGGGGTTTAATTTTGACTGAGAAATTATGTTCGGGGTTTAATTTTGACTGAGTCGATGTTCGGGGTTAATTTTGACTGAGACGATGTTCTGGGTTTAATTTTAACTGAGGCGAGGCTCAGGGTTAATTTTAACTGAGATGTGGTTCAGGGTTAATTTTAACTGAGATGTGACTGAGAGTTTAATTTTGACAGTGACAAGGCTCGGGATTTAATTTTAACTGAGCTGAGGCTCGGGAAATAATTTTGACTGAGATGTGGGTTGGGGTTAATTTTAACTGAGATGTGACTCAAGGTTTAATTTTGACTGAGATGATGTTCGGGGTTTAATTTTAATTGAGACAAGGCTCAGGGTTTAATTTTAACTGAGACGAGGTTCGGGAAATAATTTTGACTGAGGTGTGGTTCAGGATTTATTTTTAACTAAGACGATATTCGGGGTTTAATTTTGACTGAGATGTGGTTCGGGGTTTAATTTTAACTGAAGCGAGGCTCAGGGTTAATTTTAACTGAGATGTGGTTCAGGGTTAATTTTAACTGAGACGTGACTGAGGGTTTAATTTTGACAGTGACAAGGCTCAGGATTTAATTTTAACTGAGACGAGGTTCGGGAAATAATTTTGACTGAGGTGTGGTTCGGGGTTTAATTTTGACTGAGATGTGGTTCGGGGTTTAATTTCAACTGAGATGATAGTCGGGGTTTAATTTTGACTAAGATGTGGTTCGGGGTTTAATTTTAACTGAGATGATAGTCGGGGTTTAATTTTGACTGAGATGTGGTTCGGGTTTAATTTTAACTGAGATGTGGTTTGGGGTTTAATTTTACCTGAGATGATGTTTGGGGTTTAATTTTAACTGAGATATGGTTCGGGATTAATTTTAACTGAGATGATGTTCGGGGTTTAATTTTAACTGAGATGTGGTTTGGTGTTTAATTTTAACTTAGATGTGATTCGGGGTTAATTTTGACTGAGATGTGGTTTGGGGTTTAATTTTAACTGAGATGTGGTTCGGGGGTTCATTTTGACTGAGATGTGGTTCGGGTTTAATTTTGACTGAGATGTGGCTCGGGGGTTAATTTTGACTGAAATGTGGTTCTGGGTTTAATTTTAGCAGCGATGTGGTTATGGGTTTAATTTTAACTGAGATGTGCTTCTGGATTTAATTTTAACTGAGATGTGGTTCTGGGTTTAATTTTAACTGAGACGAGGCTCAGGGTTAATCTTAACTGAGATGTGGTTCGGTGTTTAATATTAACTGAGACGAGGTTTGGGAAATAATTTTGACTGAGATGTGGTTCGGGGTTTAATTTTAACTGAGGTGTGGTTTGGGGTTTAATTTTGACTGAGGCAGTGCTCAGGGTTAATTTTAACTGAGATGTGGTTCAGGGTTAATTTTAACTGAGATGTGACTGAGGGTTTAATTTTGACAGTGACAAGGCTCGGGATTTAATTTTAACTGGGACGAGGTTCGGGAAATAATTTTGACTGAGATGTTGTTCGGGGTTTAATTTTTACTGAGATGTGGTTTGGGGTTTAATTTTGAATGAGATGTGGTTTGGGGTTTAATTTTAATTGAGATGTGGTTTGGGGTTTAATTTTGACTAAGATGTGGTTCGGGGTTAATTTTAACTGAGATGTGGTTCGGGGTTAATTTTAACTGAGATGTGGTTTGGGGTTTAATTTTGACGGAGATGTGGTTTGGGGTTTATTTTAACTGAGATGTTGTTCGGGGTTAATTTTAACTGAGATGCGGCTCAGGGTTTAATTTTAACTCAGATGTGACTGAGGGTTTAATTTTGACAGATGTGGTTCGGGGTTTAATTTTAACTGAGATGTTGTTCGGGGTTTAATTTTAACTGAGGTTTGGTTCGGGGTTAATTTTAACTGAGATGTGGTTCGGGGTTTAATTTTGACTAAGATGTGTTCTGAGTTTAATTTTAACTGAGGCAAGGCACAGGGTTAATTTTAACTGAGATGTGGTTCGGTGTTTAATTTTAATTGAGACAAGGCTCGGAGTTTAATTTTAACTGAGGCGAGGTTCGGGAAATAATTTTGACTGAGATGTGGGTTGGAGTTCAATTTTGACTGAGATGTGGTTTGGGGTTTAATTTTAACTGAGATGTGGTTTGGGGTTTAATTTTAACTGAGGCGAGTCTCAGGGTTAATTTTAACTGAGATGTAACTGAGGGTTTAATTTTGACAGTGACAAGGCTCGGGATTTAATTTTCACTGAGATGAGGTTCGGGAAATAATTTTGACTGAGATGTGGTTCGGGGTTCAATTTTGACGGATGAATCTCCTTATGAGATCCTTGGGTCTTTTAACAAATTAAAATGGCTCTCTAATTGCAGGTCGCTGTTACTGGGTGTGATGTTGGGTCAGCCACTGTTCTCTCTGTCGCTCTCTCTCTCTCTCTCTCTCTCTCTCAGTCATGCTCTTGCAGCAGACTGATTTACCCTATCGTTCACCTTTACCTGATTGACACCAGTTGCTGCTTGATTTGTTATTTCTGTTTCCCCAGGACCCAGGCACCCACAGTGCAGGATTCCTTCAATGATTTATATTTCGTTCTGCAGGTGTTTGAAGGGACATCTGGCATTGATGCCAAACTGACAGCCTGCGAGTTCACTGGGGACATCCTACGCGCACCAGTTTCGGAGGACATGCTGGGTAAGGTGGTCTTCATTATCGGACAAAAATGAGAGAAACCTGCCCTCCAAATGGGGCCCAGTAAAAATTTAAACCCAGTTCCGGGATTCCTGGCCCCATTCCCGTTTCCGCCAATTCTCACCGGCAGGGGATAAGTAGCCGGGTAGCTCGCTGGAACGGCGGGACTCCTGTCCTTGTGGGCTACCTGGCAACCCATCCGTGACTGGAGTGGAATTGGACCCCTTCAGTTTGATGATGCGTCGCAGGGCCATTCAGAGGTGTTGCGAACCAAGGGGATACCCCAGTCCCAGATGGGGAACTGAAAGAAAACTGTCACCTGCTCCTGAAATCCTCTCATTGACAGGCTTTGAAATACTGAAACCAAATTGTTTTCTTTTTTCCAGTTTCAATGGTTAGATGTTATGTTGCAAGTTCGACGTGTTTTTACTGCAGTGTTTGGGATCTCTCGTACAGTAATCTGTAGTGATTTAAATGCCCAGAATCCTTTTATAATGAAAGAAAAAACATCTTCAGAAAGCGCCCCCCACTTGCTCCTGGACATCTTTGATTCACAGGATATTTTCTAAGCTTAGAAATAAAAAGAAAAAGATGTTTTTCAGTTTCAGCAGGCTCCGTTGTCGACGGGTTTTTAACAGCTGAGCCCATTATGAATACTTGACTTGCTTTTCGAAAGGTCCAGGACCACTTGTCTCAGCAGGGGGCTGGATAGGCATGTTGTTTGACAGTTTTAAGAGGTTATTAAAGGATTATTTATCTTTGAGGTAGTTAGTGAAATAGATGTTTGTTTGTTTCTACAACGGATTGACCATTTGAGGAGATTTAAATATTTGAATGCGTTTTATGGATTGTTTTCAGTATCATGTATTTTTGAGTGAGAGGCCGATTAGATTATTAGGAGTTTATATTTTTCATCTCCACATGGCACCTGTGGTCTTCCCATAGTAAATACTGAGTGAGTGGCTGTGGAGGATACATGGGGGGGTGCGGGTGTGGATGTGGTAAGGGGGGATATGGGGACATGGAAGTGATGTGGGCGTATGGGGGATTTGGAACAGGCATGTGGGATGTGTGGGGGATGAGGGAGTGGGGGGGAGATGAGGGAGTGGTGGGGGGAGGTGATGGTGTGAGGGCTTGAGGGCCTGACATGCAATAGCATAGTGGTATTGTTGCTGGATGAGTAATCCAGAGACCCAGGGTAATTCTCCGGAGACCGGGGTTCAAATCCCATCGTGGCGGATGGTGGAATTTGAATTCAATAAAAACCTGGAATTAAAAGTCTAATGATGACCATGAAACCATTGTCAATTGTTGTAACAACCCATCTGGTTCACTAATGTCCCTCCAGAAAAGGAAATCTGCTGTCCTTACCTTGCCTGGCCTACATATGACTCCAGACCCACAGCAAAGTGGTTGACCCTTAAACGCCCTGCGAACAAGGGCAATTAGGGGTGGGTAATAAATGCTGGCCTAGCCCAACCCATGAATGAATTTTTAAAAAAATTAAAATGGGGCTGATTTCCAAGTAAACAGAGGCAGGCATTCCAATCTGTCCACCTCCACTGTCACCTTAGGTAGACTCCATCCCACCCCTTCCACCCCAGAACAAAATATGGCTGGCAGGGGCCTTTTTAAACGAGGCAGGTCTGCAGGGATCAGGGAGTTTCCCAACTCAAGCAACTGGCCTCCTCTACAAAGCCCCGGCCCGCTGTATCCAGGAATATTCAGTGCCCTTCATTGAGCCAGGTCTCTCTCATGGCCCCTGCATCATATTCCCATGTGGCTATCTCAACCCGGACCTCACCAACCTTATTTACTCTGACCATTAACAATCATGCACTGTATACCTAATGTAGGCCTGATTGTGTTACTCCTTTGTCTGATTCCACCAAGCACCTTATTATTTCTTACTTTAATACTACCTGTCTCTCTCAATCCTATCCTTCCTAATTCTACCTCTTGGTTACTAACTTTGAGGTCTTACCTGCCACTCTCTTTCCTAGCTCTCTAAACTCTGCCTTTCTGCCTATGTCTATGGTACCAATATGGGCCACAGCTTCTGGCTGGTCCCCCTGCCCTCTCAAAGTGTTCGGCAACAGATAGTCTGAACCATCCAGCACTTAGAAGGTATACAGTTTCCAACTCCTGACTTGTTTATAATATCCAGGTCCTGGAGTTATATAGTTACCTAGTCCTGAAAGATATATATATCGAGGTCCTGGGAGATATATGGTTTCCATGTTCTGGATGGTATATGCTTCCATCATTCTAGATGGTCCACAATATCCAAGCCCTGGAAGTTATATATAGTTTCTAGAACTGAAGCTCTGAAGAAAGATCCTTGACCTGAAACATCAACTCAGATGCTGCCAGACCTACTGAGTATGTCCAGCATTTTCTGTTTCTATATCATATTGAGGTCTTGGATGGTCTAGAGTGTCCAGGTTCCCTTACAGCTGTAGGATCCAGGTCCTGGATGGTCACTAGGACCCAGGCCCTGGAATGTATATGGGATCCAGGTCCTGGGTGGTCTATAGGATCCAGGCCCTGGAATGTATATGGGATCCAGGTCCTGGGTGGTCTATAGGATCCAGGTCCTGGAATGTATATGGGATCCAGGTCCTGGGTGGTCTATAGGATCCAGGTCCTGGAATGTATATGGGATCCAGGTCCTGGGTGGTCTATAGGATCCAGGTCCTGGAATGTATATGGGATCCAGGTCATGGATGTGTTACAGTTTCATCGTCTGTTGGTCTATGGCTCAGATCCTGGACAGTCAGTTCTTGCTAATTGGTTAACTGTTCAAAGGTCCTAGCAGGGATATTATGCTTGTTACATCTCTTGCCAACCTTTCAGAGATTGATTTCTTGTGGTTGCTATTCTAGGTCGGGTGTTTAATGGATCTGGGAAGCCAATTGATAAGGGGCCTGCTGTCATAGCAGAGGATTTCCTGGATATAAATGGTGAGTGTCAGCATTTCTACTCTCAATATCTGGGTGTTTATTGTTCCAACAACAGGCATCCAGCAAGGTGGTGAGGCTGATTGGGGTGCCAATCTTTCAATTGAATTGGAGTGAATTTACAGTCAAGTGGTAAAGCGACCAGAGGCTGAATGATAGGGAGTGATCACACTGCATTTTCATTGGCAGAAAGCTCAACGAGAGGGAACAACAGCTCCAAACCGTAAAGAAAATTAAAATAATAAGAAACAGGAACTGAAGCAACAAGGTCTCCACTGTCCTCCACCCTATCGCACGGCCC
Organism: Isurus oxyrinchus; assembly: GCA_026770705.1. NCBI lineage: Eukaryota > Metazoa > Chordata > Chondrichthyes > Lamniformes > Lamnidae > Isurus > Isurus oxyrinchus. The sequence continues at coordinate 73,015 of JANJGN010001124.1, forward strand.
TGTCCTTTGTAAACATAGAACATGTCCAACCGTTGTGCCTTTTTCAACTAAACAAAACTTAGGGGACAGCCATTCCCTGATTCATTCCTCATAGCAAAGCCTTGACAAATCAGAGCCAACCTGACTGGTTTGAATTTAAACCAAAGCTTGGCAGTTACTTGGTCCCTGGTGCATTCTCCATTGCAACATCTCTACCAATCAGAATCCACTTGACAACCAATCATCACCCCCTCCTCATGCAGTGTAAATTGTTGTTTCCTTTGAGATTTGGTGCTGCTGCCAATCTGTCCTGATGAGTGCAAGACGAAAAGCTTGGACAGCATGTCTCCTTTTTCCAGCAATACTCTAGGGGCAGAATCTCCGGCTCGGTGAGCAAGGTCGGGCCTGCGAGGCATAAAATGACACGAGGTGACATCGGGCGTGTGTCCCAACATCACCGTGTGTCACTTAGAGTTTCGGTTTGGTGGGCGCGCAGTCGACTCTACTGTGTACCTGCCGCACTGCCAAAGACCCATTAAGACCTGTTAACAAGCAATTAAGGCAGTGAGCTGAGCCGCTGTCCAACCTTAAGGCTGTCGGGCAGGCGAAGGGACCAGGCGGACTTCACGTTTTTCACGGAACCTCATCCACGGACGGGATGAGATTTCGTGAATGATTTAAAATTTTCAGAAAACTTTTTGTTAAAATTAATGTGACAGTTTCACATGAGGGGACATGTCATAAAAAATGTTAACAACATTTCATTAGATTGACGTGGCACCTCTGTGCCTCAGGGAGATTTCTGCACACTCCCAAATCAGGGAACGCCCACTCCCTCACCAGCACCCCGCACCAACCCCCCCCCACTCCCCACCCGCACAGGGAGGGCTCAGCGCTTCCAAGTGTGCATCACGCTGGGCGGGCCCCCCACCCCCCAACGGGGAGAGAATTCTCCCCAGGTCTTCCTACCATCTTTCATTTGCTAAACACCTATTCCATTCCTGTCTAATGAAGGGTCATCATCGACCTTAAGCATTGACTCTGTTTCTCTCCTCAGCTGCTGCCTGGACTGCTGCAGATTTTCCAGCATGTCCGGCTTTTATTGCAGATTTGCAGTCTTCTGCTTTTGTTTTTTCAGAATTTTTATTAAGAAAAATGTCCGTAGCATCATTTTTTTTAATGTTTCTTTCGGATGCTGATGTCACTGGCTGGGCCCAGCATTTATTGCCCATCCCTAGTTGCCCTTGAGAAGGTGGTGGTGAGCTGCCTTCTTGAACCGCTGCAGTCCCTGTGGTGTAGGTACACCCACAGTGCTGTTAGGGAGGGAGTTCCAGGATTTTGACCCAGCGACAGTGAAGGAACGGTGATATATTTCCAAGTCAGGATGGTGAGTGACTTGAAGGGGAACTTCCAGGTGGTGGTGTTCCCATCTATCTGCTGCCCTTGTCCTTCTAGATGGTAGTGGTCGTGGGTTTGGAAGATGCTGTCGAAGGAGCCTTGGTGAGTTCCTGCAGTGCATCTTGTAGATGGTACACACACTGCTGCTACTGTGTGTTGGTGGTGGAGGGAGTGAATGTGTAACGGGTATAAGGCAAGGAAGGAAATATTTGCCATAACTTACTTGTCAAATACTGAGGGAAAACATTAAGAATATTCACAGTGTAGCGGGATGTAATAATGGAGAGATGGGGTTACAAGAGCGAGGGTATTAGAGGGAATACTTACTGTGCTAGAGCTGAGAGTTGGGGAGATGGGTTTTGATGGGAGACAGTTTTAATTCCTTTATTCTGCCTTCCTCACAGCTCATTCCTCCATGTGCTAATTTTAATTTGCCATTCCCAGGGCAGCCTATTAACCCACAGTCTCGGATTTACCCTGAGGAGATGATTCAGACCGGGATTTCACCCATTGATGTGATGAACAGCATCGCCAGAGGACAGAAAATACCAATTTTCTCAGCCGCAGGACTCCCACACAATGAGGTAACCTTCACTGTGTAATCTTTCTCTGCCCCCATACAATGAGATACCCTTCACTATGTAATCCATCTCTGTTCCCACACAATGAGATACCCGTCACTATGTAATCACTCTCTGCCCCCACACAATGAGATACTCGTCACTATGTAATCACTCTCTGCCCCCACACAATGAGGTACCTTTACTATGTAATCTTTCTCTGCCCCCATACAATGAGATACCCTTCACTGTGTAATCTCTCTCTGCTCCCACACAATGAGATACCCTTCACTGTGTAATCTCTCTCTGCTCCCACACAATGAGATACCCGTCACTATGTAATCACTCTCTGCCCCCACACAATGAGATACCCGTCACTATGTAATCTCTCTCTGCTCCCACACAATGAGATACCCTTCACTGTGTAATCTTTCTCTGTTCCCACACAATGAGATACCCTTCACTGTGTAAGCTCTCTCTGCTCCCACACAATGAGATACACTTCACTGTGTAATCTCTCTCTGCTCCCACACAATGAGATACCCTTCACTGTATAATCTCTCTCTGCTCCCATACAATGAGATACCCTTCACTGTGTAATCTCTCTCTGCTCCCACACAATGAGATACCCTTCCCTGTGTAATCTCTCTCTGCTCCCACACAATGAGATACCCTTCACTGTGTAAGCTCTCTCTGCTCCCACACAATGAGATACCCTTCACTGTGTAAGCTCTCTCTACTCCCACACAATGAGATACCCTTCACTGTGTAATCTCTCTCTGCTCTCACACAATGAGATACCCTTCACTGTGTAATCTCTCTCTGCTCCCACACAATGAGATACCCTTCACTGTGTAAACTCTCTCTGCTCCTACACAATGAGATACCCTTCACTGTGTAATCTCTTTCTGCTCCCACACAATGAGATACCCTTCACTGTGTAATCTCTCTCTGTTCCCACACAATGAGATACCCTTCACTGTGTAATCTCTCTCTGTTCCCACACAATGAGATACCCTTCACTGTATAATCAGTCTCTGCTCCCACACAATGAGATACCCTTCCCTGTGTAATCTCTCTCTGCTCCCACACAATGAGATACCCTTCACTGTGTAAGCTCTCTCTACTCCCACACAATGAGATACCCTTCACTGTGTAATCTCTCTCTGCTCCCACACAATGAGGTAACCTTCACTGTATAATCTCTCTCTGCTCCCACACAATGTGGTCATGTTCACCATGGAAACTCTGCTCCCATGGGTCAGTAGCATTGGGATAATGTTTGCCGGACTTGTAACCCAGAAGCCGGTCTCATGCTCCTGAATCATGTGTCCACATCTCACCCTGGCATCTGGGGATATTTAAATGAAATTAATTTAAAAATCTATAATTAGTTTGCTGGTCTCATTAATAACAATTATGAAGCAATGAGACTGTCCTAGAAATTCATTTTATTCTCTACTGCCCTTAGCCAGTTTAATCCACATGTGACACAGCGAACAGTTTTCACACAACTCTCACACATACTATCAAACACTGTACATTTGGATATAACCAATCCGAGGACAGAGACTGCATTCCATTTCCTTACAGCTGTTGTGTTCGGATATTTTGTGCAGTTCTGGGTGAGGTCTTAGAGGAAGAGTTTGGAAAAAGGCCAATGGAGATTCACAGAATCACTTGGTGGGAACAGATTGAGTTTCTGTTGGTGTTCACCCTTCACATGAGTGCTATCCAATCCCATATACCGACACCGTTCCCATATCCCTAATATCTCACACACTTATTCCTAAATATTGCTATAGTCTTTGCTTCAGTCACTAACCCTGCAATAGTTTCCACTGCCTCACAACTTGCTTTGTGGAAGAGTATATCCTGCCTCCTAACTCTCTCACATTGAATCCTGTATCTGGAGCCCTGTTATGACTGATGCAGTTGATAAAGCGGAATTATTTAAAATTCCCAGAGGGAAACTTTAAACAACTGTCATAACTTATAATTTTAGGTGTTATGTTTGAGATGTGACTCTAAATTCAGGATTCAGACCACCAATTCTTGAGGTTTTACATTGAACTAAGTGAAACATTTTATTAATTTACACAAGTTAAAATATATACACATGGCTACAACTTACAACCATCATAACTTTTAACAAATTCCCAAATTAATCTTCATTAAGGCAACAACAACCCATAGACTTAACCAGACACCAGGCAAAGCATTTTCACCTTGCGAATTCAAAATGAGGTTCTTTTCACTTTGGTTCCTATGGAGCCGGTTGGAGGCTTACAGCTGCTTTTTGCCCTTACATTGCCTCTGCCCTGCACACCCGAGAACTGTTGCAGTTATACCCACCACCACTGATTGAATTCAAATTCTCATTGTCTCACCAGCCTCTTTGAACTCCACCTTTTTAACAGTGATACCCCTTTCATTGTACCAATTTCATTAGTAATATGAACATATTTGCTTGGTAGCTGCTAGAAAGGAGTCAATTTTCACCTAACTTCCTGAATGATCTGTTCAAAAACACAAGTGCTGAGGCTTCAACTATTTATAATCTACATTAATGACTTGGGTGAGGGGACTGAGGGCCAAATGTGCTGATGATACGAAGATAGTTCGGAAGGCAAGTTGTAAAGGCACAAAAAGGCACAAGAGGGTGTACGTAGGTTAAGTGATCGAGCAAAAATTTGGCAGCTGGGGTATAATGTTGGGAAATGTGAGGTTGTCCACTTTGGAAGGACGAATAGAAAAGCAGAGTACGATTTAATCGCAGAAAGGTTATCCTGCAGGGCCAGCAAGGAATACGGAAGGTAAATGGAATGTTGGCCTTTATTGGAAGGGAGATGGAATATAAAAGTAGGGAAGTCTTGCTACACCTGCACAGGGCATTGGCGAGACCACACCCAGAGCACTGATTCCCTTATTTAAGGAGGAATAAACTTGCATTGGGGGCAGTTCAGAGAAGGTTCGCTAGGCTGATTCCTGGGTTGTCTTATGAGGAAAGGTTGAGCAGGTTGGGCCTATACTCATTGGAATTTCGAAGAATGAGAGGTGAACCTCTGAAACATATAAGATCCGGAGAGGACTCGTAAGGATCTCTAGAAGTTAAAAGTAAGGGGTTTAAAAAATAAGAGCCACAATCAGATCTTACTGAATGGTAGATCAGGCTCGAGGGGTCACGTTGCCTTCTCCGGAGAATTTGCCCATGCCTGTGGATTATTCATGCAGTAGCATAAATACTGTGCTCCTTTTCTCCCAATGCTATATTTCTAGGTGTAAGCAGCTGCCTGGGATCTGATCTATCTGTGTCTGTTTGTAATTTTATTCCAGATTGCTGCCCAGATCTGTAGACAAGCTGGCCTGGTCAAGAAGTCCAAGGATGTTGTGGATTACAGTGAGGACAACTTTGCCATTGTGTTTGCTGCGATGGGGGTAAGACCTGCAGTCGATGGAATCTTTCCCTTCAGCAGCCTTCCCATTAATGCTCACTTCGCCACCATTGAGCCAGAACAATAGCACACATCTCATGAAAAAGTCCCAAGCGACTCCAGTTAAACATTGGGGAGATCAAAGGTCAATCTAATTGCTAAGTAACGAGAGGAGCTATCTATAAAGATTAGACAAAACAAAGTGAAGATGAGTCATGATACACAAGGCATGAAACTTAGAGAGTCCAGTGCTAGGCGGAAGGTCTAGGAGAAAAATTCACCGAGATAATAAGCAGAAGGATGTGATTGGAGTTGTTGTAAAGAGACTGGGTGCGTTTACTTATCTGGTGAAGATTGGAGAGAAATTCTGTGAGTTTCAAGTAGATCATTTGCTTGAAAGAGGAAACTGTCAGAGGGAGAGCATGAGAAAGCTCCTAAACAAAAACAGAATTACCTGGAAAAACTCAGCAGGTCCGGCAGCATCAGCGGAGAAGAAAAGAGTTGACGTTTCGAGTCCTCATGTTTTTATTTTTATGATAAAGCTCCTCTAGTCCAAATTCCTCCTCCAGCCCTAAGTGAAAGTTAGAAAGTGAAAGTCAAAAAGGAAACCTAATGTTTGCTGGTATCACAGAATCCACTGGTAGAGCGAAGTGAGTCAGGGGTCTTTGGTGAAGACTAGTCAATCGATGTCACAGTCCTAACTATTCTGTGGAATTGGCAGTTGAAGTCAAAGTTCAGATTTGAGACAGAAATGTTGAGAGAGCCAATGGAAGGAGATATCAAAATAGAAAGAGAAAAAAGCTGGATAGCTTAATTGGAAATATGTGGGAAGGAAAAAGAAATATGTTGTTCTTTTCATTATTTCTTGTCAGAAGATATATTTGTTAAACACATGTTGGTGTTAAGGAAAAGTAAATTTTTAACATATAAAATCCTCTGGAAGGATCAGTCATGTATGTTTTGGTTGTGATTATTGCAGACACAAGTATGCAACCCTTGTTAAATTTCAGATAATGTTGATGTTGGTTTAGTCATATTGTATTCTGGGGACTTATATACGTGTACCAGTTTACATTTTAATATACAAGTATTTTTCAAGTGGAGAGCGAGTGCAGTTCATTGCAAGATCTGTGCATTTTGTTGTATTACCCTCTCTCTTGCCCTCTCTCTTGCCCTCTCTGTTGCCCTCTCTGTTGCCCTCTCTCTTGCCCTCTCTCTTGCCCTCTCTCTTGCCCTCTCTGTTGCCCTCTCTCTTGCCCTCTCTCTTGCCCTCTCTCTTGCCCTCCCTGTTGCCCTCTCTGTTGCCCTCTCAGTTGCCCTCTCTCTTGCCCTCTCTCTTGCCCTCCCTGTTGCCCTCTCTGTTGCCCTCTCAGTTGCCCTCTCTCTTGCCCTCTCTCTTGCCCTCTCTCTTGCCCTCTCAGTTGCCCTCTCTCTTGCCCTCTCTCTTGCCCTCTCTCTTGCCCTCTCTCTTGCCCTCTCAGTTGCCCTCTCTCTTGCCCTCTCTGTTGCCCTCTCTCTTGCCCTCTCTCTTGCCCTCTCTCTTGCCCTCCCTGTTGCCCTCTCTGTTGCCCTCTCAGTTGCCCTCTCTGTTGCCCTCTCTGTTGCCCTCTCAGTTGCCCTCTCTCTTGCCCTCTCTCTTGCCCTCTCTCTTGCCCTCCCTGTTGGAGAGCTGCAAATCAGATGAGTTCAGTAATGGCTGCCTGCTGTTGAGTGTGTGTTGGTCTACCTCAGCGGTGAGCTGCCTTCTTGATAGCTGAGGGGCTTGCTCGGCCACTTCAGAGGACAGTAAACGGTCAACCACATTGCTGTGGGTCTGGAGTCACATGTAGAGCGGACCAGGTAAGGACAGCAGATTTCCTTCCCCAGACGATGGAAGTGAACCAGATGGATTTTTACAATAATCCTGATATACCACGCTGACCCCCTCTCTCAGCACTGACCCTTCCCCTCGGCAGTGACCCCTCCCCTCGGCACTGACCCTTCCCCTCGGCACTGACCCCCTCTCTCAGCACTGACCCTTCCCCTCGGCACTGACCCTTCCCCTCGGCACTGACCCTTCCCCCCCACATTGATACCCTCTCTCATCACTGACCCTTCCCCTCAGCACTGACCCTTCCCCTCAGCACTGATACCCTCTCTCAGCACTGACCCTTCCCCTCAGCACTGACCCTTCCCCTCAGCACTGATACCCTCTCTCAGCACTGACCCCCTCTCTCAGCACTGACCACCTCACTTGGCACTGACCCCCTCTCTCAGCACTGACCCCCTCTCTCAGCACTGACCCCCTCTCTCAGCACTGACCCCCTCTCTCAGCACTGACCCTCACTCTCAGCACTGACCCTCACTCTCAGCACTGACCCTCACTCTCAGCACTGACCCCCTCTCTCAGCACTGACCCCCTCTCTCAGCACTGACCCTCTCTCTCAGCACTGACCCTCACTCTCAGCACTGACCCTCTCTCTCAGCACTGACCACCTCACTTGGCACTGACCCCCTCTCTCAGCACTGACCCCCTCTCTCAGCACTGACCACCTCACTTGGCACTGACCCCCTCCCTCAGCACTGACCCCCTCTCTCAGCACTGACCCTCACTCTCAGCACTGACCCCCTCTCTCGGCACTGACCCTCACTCTCAGCACTGACCCCCTCTCTCAGCACTGACCACCTCACTTGGCACTGACCCCCTCTCTCAGCACTGACCCTCTCTCTCAGCACTGACCATCTCACTTGGCATTGACCCTCTCTATTGGCACTGACCCCCTCTCTCAGCACTGACCCTCACTCTCAGCACTGACCCCCTCTCTCAGCACTGACCCCCTCTCTCAGCACTGACCCCCTCTCTCTCAGCACTGACCCTCTCTCTCAGCACTGACCCCCTCTCTCAGCACTGACCCCCTCTCTCAGCACTGACCCTCACTCTCAGCACTGACCCCCTCTCTCAGCACTGACCCCCTCTCTCAGCACTGACCCTCACTCTCAGCACTGACCCTCTCTCTCAGCACTGAACCCCTCTCTCAGCACTGACCCTCACTCTCAGCACTGACCCTCACTCTCAGCACTGACCCTCACTCTCAGCACTGACCCCCTCTCTCAGCACTGACCCTCACTCTCAGCACTGACCCCCTCTCTCAGCACTGACCCTCACTCTCAGCACTGACCCCCTCTCTCAGCACTGACCCCCTCTCTCAGCACTGACCCTCTCTCTCAGCACTGACCCCCTCTCTCAGCACTGACCATCTCACTTGGCACTGACCCCGTCTCTCAGCACTGACCCCGTCTCTCAGCACTGACCCCGTCTCTCAGCACTGACCCCCTCTCTCAGCACTGACCCCCTCTCTCAGCACTGACCCCCTCTCTCAGCACTGACCCTCTCTCAGCACTGACCCCGTCTCTCAGCACTAACCCCCTCTCTCAGCACTGACCCCCTCTCTCAGCACTGACCCCCTCTCTCAGCACTAACCCCCTCTCTCAGCACTGACCCCCTCTCTCAGCACTGACCCTCACTCTCGGCACTGACCCCCTCTCTCAGCACTGACCCTCACTCTCGGCACTGACCCCCTCTCTCAGCACTGACCCTCTCTCTCAGCACTGACCCCCTCTCTCAGCACTGACCCCCTCTCTCAGCACTGACCCCCTCTCTCAGCACTGACCCCCTCTCTCAGCACTGACCCTCACTCTCAGCACTGACCCTCTCTCTCAGCACTGACCCTCTCTCTCAGCACTGACCCCCTCTCTCAGCACTGACCCCCTCTCTCAGCACTGACCCTCACTCTCAGCACTGACCCTCTCTCTCAGCACTGACCCCCTCTCTCAGCACTGACCCTCACTCTCAGCACTGACCCCCTCTCTCAGCACTGACCCCCTCTCTCAGCACTGACCCCCTCTCTCAGCACTGACCCCCTCTCTCAGCACTGACCCTCACTCTCAGCACTGACCCCCTCTCTCAGCACTGACCCTCTCTCAGCACTGACCCCCTCTCTCAGCACTGACCCCCTCTCTCAGCACTGACCCCCTCTCTCAGCACTGACCCTCACTCTCAGCACTGACCCCCTCTCTCAGCACTGACCCTCACTCTCAGCACTGACCCCCTCTCTCAGCACTGACCCTCTCTCTCAGCACTGACCCTCACTCTCAGCACTGACTCCCTCTCTCAGCACTGACCCCCTCTCTCAGCACTGACCCCCTCTCTCAGCACTGACCCCCTCTCTCAGCACTGACCCCCTCTCTCAGCACTAACCCCCTCTCTCAGCACTGACCCCCTCTCTCAGCACTGACCCCCTCTCTCAGCACTGACCCTCACTCTCAGCACTGACCCCCTCTCTCAGCACTGACCCCCTCTCTCAGCACTGACCCTCACTCTCAGCACTGACCCCCTCTCTCAGCACTGACCCCCTCTCTCAGCACTGACCCCCTCTCTCAGCACTGACCCTCACTCTCAGCACTGACCCCCTGTCTCAGCACTGACCCCCTGTCTCAGCACTGACCCTCTCTATTGGCACTGACCCCCTCTCTATTGGCACTGACCCCCTCTCTCAGCACTGACCCTCACTCTCAGCACTGACCCCCTCTCTCAGCACTGACCCCCTCTCTCAGCACTGACCCTCACTCTCAGCACTGACCCTCTCTCTCAGCACTGACCCTCACTCTCAGCACTGACCCTCACTCTCAGCACTGACCCCCTCTCTCAGCACTGACCCTCTCTCTCAGCACTGACCCTCTCTCTCAGCACTGACCCCCTCTCACTTGGCACTGACCCCCTCTCTCAGCACTGACCCCCTGTCTCAGCACTGACCCTCTCTATTGGCACTGACCCCCTCTCTATTGGCACTGACCCCCTCTCTCAGCACTGAGCCTCACTCTCAGCACTGACCCCCTCTCTCAGCACTGACCCTCTCTATTGGCACTGACCCCCTCACTCAGCACTGACCCTCACTCTCGGCACTGACCCCCTCACTCAGCACTGACCCTCTCTATTGGCACTGACCCCCTCTCTATTGGCACTGACCCCCTCTCTCAGCACTGACCCCCTCACTCAGCACTGAGCCTCACTCTCAGCACTGACCCCCTCTCTCAGCACTGACCCCCTCTCTCAGCACTGACCCTCTCTATTGGCACTGACCCCCTCTCTATTGGCACTGACCCCCTCTCTCAGCACTGACCCCCTCTCTCAGCACTGACCCCGTCTCTCAGCACTGACCCCCTCTCTCAGCACTGACCCCCTCACTCAGCACTGACCCTCTCTCTCAGCACTGACCCTCTCTCTCAGCACTGACCCTCTCTCTATTGGCACTGACCCCCTCTCTCAGCACTGAACCTCACTCTCAGCACTGACCCTCACTCTCAGCACTGACCCCCTCTCTCAGCACTGACCCTCTCTCTCAGCACTGACCATCTCACTTGGCACTGACCCCCTCTCTCAGCACTGACCCGCTCTCTCAGCATTGACCCTCACTCAGCACTGACCCCCTCTCTCAGCACTGACCCCCTCTCTCAGCACTGACCCCCTCTCTAATGGCACTGACACCCTCTCTCAGCACTGATGCCCTCTCTATTGGCACTGACCCTCTCTCTATTGGCACTGACCCCCTCTCTCAGCACTGACCCTCTCTATTGGCACTGACCCTCACTCTCGGCACTGACCATCTCCATCGGCACTGACCATCTCACTTAGCACTAACCCCCTCTCTCAGCACTGACCCCCTCTCTCAGCACTAACCCTCTCTATTGGCACTGACCCTCACTCTCGGCACTGACCCTCACTCTCGGCACTGACCCCCTCTCTCAGCACTGACCCTCACTCTCGGCACTGACCCCCTCTCTCAGCACTGACGCCCTCTCTCAGCACTGACCCTCACTCTTGGCACTGACCCCCTCTCTCAGCACTGACCCTCTCTATTGGCACTGACCCTCACTCTCAGCACTGACCCCCTCTCTCAGCACTGACGCCCTCTCTCAGCACTGACCCCCTCTCTCAGCACTGATGCCCTCTCTCAGCACTGACCCTCTCTCTCAGCACTGACCCCCTCTCTCAGCACTGACGCCCTCTCTCAGCACTGACGCCCTCTCTCAGCACTGACCCCCTCTCTCAGCACTGACCCTCACTCTCGGCACTGACCCTCACTCTCGGCACTGACCATCTCCATCGGCACTGACCATCTCACTTAGCACTAACCCCCTCTCTCAGCACTGACCCCCTCTCTCAGCACTGACCCTCTCTATTGGCACTGACCCTCACTCTCGGCACTGACCATCTCCCTCGGCACTGACCATCTCACTTAGCACTAACCCCCTCTCTCAGCACTGACCCCCTCTCTCAGCACTGACCCTCTCTATTGGCACTGACCCTCACTCTCGGCACTGACCCTCTCTCTCAGCACTGACCCTCACTCTCAGCACTGACCCTCACTCTCAGCACTGACCACCTCACTTGGCACTGACCCCCTCTCTCAGCACTGACCCCCTCTCTCAGCACTGACCCCCTCTCTCAGCACTGACCCCCTCTCTCAGCACTGACCCTCTCTCTCAGCACTGACCCTCTCTCTCAGCACTGACCCTCTCTCTATTGGCACTGACCCTCACTCTCAGCACTGACCCTCACTCTCAGCACTGACCCCCTCTCTCAGCACTGACCCCCTCTCTCAGCACTGACCCTCTCTCTCAGCACTGACCCCCTCTCTCAGCACTGACCCCCTCTCTCAGCACTGACCCCCTCTCTATTGGCACTGACCCTCACTCTCAGCACTGACCCCCTCTCTCAGCACTGACCCCCTCTCTCAGCACTGACCCTCACTCTCAGCACTGACCCCCTCTCTCAGCACTGACCCCCTCTCTCAGCACTGACCCTCACTCTCAGCACTGACCCCCTCTCTCAGCACTGACCCCCTCTCTCAGCACTGACCCCCTCTCTCAGCACTGACCCTCACTCTCAGCACTGACCCTCACTCTCAGCACTGACCCTCACTCTCAGCACTGACCCCCTCTCTCAGCACTGACCCCCTCTCTCAGCACTGACCCTCTCTCTCAGCACTGACCCCCTCTCTCAGCACTGACCCCCTCTCTCAGCACTGACCCTCTCTCTCAGCACTGACCCCCTCTCTCAGCACTGACCCCCTCTCTCAGCACTGACCCCCTCTCACAGCACTGACCCTCACTCTCAGCACTGACCCCCTCTCTCAGCACTGACCCTCACTCTCAGCACTGACCCCCTCTCTCAGCACTGACCCCCTCTCTCAGCACTGACCCCCTCTCTCAGCACTGACCCTCACTCTCAGCACTGACCCCCTCTCTCAGCACTGACCCCCTCTCTCAGCACTGACCCTCACTCTCAGCACTGACCCCCTCTCTCAGCACTGACCCTCACTCTCGGCACTGACCCCCTCTCTCAGCACTGACCCTCTCTCTCAGCACTGACCCCCTCTCTCAGCACTGACCCCCTCTCTCAGCACTGACCCTCTCTCTCAGCACTGACCCCCTCTCTCAGCACTGACCCTCTCTCTCAGCACTGACCCCCTCTCTCAGCACTGACCCTCACTCTCAGCACTGACCCCCTCTCTCAGCACTGACCCCCTCTCTCAGCACTGACCCCCTCTCTCAGCACTGACCCTCACTCTCAGCACTGACCCCCTCTCTCAGCACTGACCCCCTCTCTCAGCACTGACCCCCTCTCTCAGCACTGACCCCCTCTCTCAGCACTGACCCTCACTCTCAGCACTGACCCTCACTCTCAGCACTGACCCCCTCTCTCAGCACTGACCCCCTCTCTCAGCACTGACCCCCTCTCTCAGCACTGACCCTCACTCTCAGCACTGACCCCCTCTCTCAGCACTGACCCTCTCTCAGCACTGACCCCCTCTCTCAGCACTGACCCCCTCTCTCAGCACTGACCCTCACTCTCAGCACTGACCCCCTCTCTCAGCACTGACCCTCACTCTCAGCACTGACCCCCTCTCTCAGCACTGACCCTCTCTCTCAGCACTGACCCCCTCTCTCAGCACTGACCCTCACTCTCAGCACTGACCCCCTCTCTCAGCACTGACCCCCTCTCTCAGCACTGACCCCCTCTCTCAGCACTGACCCCCTCTCTCAGCACTGACCCTCTCTCTCAGCACTAACCCCCTCTCTCAGCACTGACCCCCTCTCTCAGCACTGACCCCCTCTCTCAGCACTGACACCCTCTCTCAGCACTGACCCTCACTCTCAGCACTGACCCCCTCTCTCAGCACTGACCCCCTCTCTCAGCACTGACCCCCTCTCTCAGCACTGACCCTCACTCTCAGCACTGACCCCCTGTCTCAGCACTGACCCCCTCTCTCAGCACTGACCCTCACTCTCAGCACTGACCCCCTCTCTCAGCACTGACCCTCACTCTCGGCACTGACCCCCTCTCTCAGCACTGACCCTCTCTATTGGCACTGACCCCCTCTCTATTGGCACTGACCCCCTCTCTCAGCACTGACCCCCTCTCTCAGCACTGACCCTCACTCTCAGCACTGACCCCCTCTCTCAGCACTGACCCTCACTCTCAGCACTGACCCCCTCTCTCAGCACTGACCCTCACTCTCAGCACTGACCCCCTCTCTCAGCACTGACCCTCTCTCTCAGCACTGACCCTCTCTCTCAGCACTGACCCCCTCTCACTTGGCACTGACCCCCTCTCTCAGCACTGACCCCCTGTCTCAGCACTGACCCTCTCTATTGGCACTGACCCCCTCTCTATTGGCACTGACCCCCTCTCTCAGCACTGAGCCTCACTCTCAGCACTGACCCCCTCTCTCAGCACTGACCCTCTCTATTGGCACTGACCCCCTCACTCAGCACTGACCCTCACTCTCGGCACTGACCCCCTCACTCAGCACTGACCCTCTCTATTGGCACTGACCCCCTCTCTATTGGCACTGACCCCCTCTCTCAGCACTGACCCCCTCACTCAGCACTGAGCCTCACTCTCAGCACTGACCCCCTCTCTCAGCACTGACCCCCTCTCTCAGCACTGACCCTCTCTATTGGCACTGACCCCCTCTCTATTGGCACTGACCCCCTCTCTCAGCACTGACCCCCTCTCTCAGCACTGACCCCGTCTCTCAGCACTGACCCCCTCTCTCAGCACTGACCCCCTCACTCAGCACTGACCCTCTCTCTCAGCACTGACCCTCTCTATTGGCACTGACCCCCTCTCTATTGGCACTGACCCCCTCTCTCAGCACTGAACCTCACTCTCAGCACTGACCCTCACTCTCAGCACTGACCCCCTCTCTCAGCACTGACCCCCTCTCTCAGCACTGACCCTCTCTCTCAGCACTGACCATCTCACTTGGCACTGACCCCCTCTCTCAGCACTGACCCGCTCTCTCAGCATTGACCCTCACTCAGCACTGACCCCCTCTCTCAGCACTGACCCCCTCTCTCAGCACTGACCCCCTCTCTAATGGCACTGACACCCTCTCTCAGCACTGATGCCCTCTCTATTGGCACTGACCCTCTCTCTATTGGCACTGACCCCCTCTCTCAGCACTGACCCTCTCTATTGGCACTGACCCTCACTCTCGGCACTGACCATCTCCATCGGCACTGACCATCTCACTTAGCACTAACCCCCTCTCTCAGCACTGACCCCCTCTCTCAGCACTAACCCTCTCTATTGGCACTGACCCTCACTCTCGGCACTGACCCTCACTCTCGGCACTGACCCCCTCTCTCAGCACTGACCCTCACTCTCGGCACTGACCCCCTCTCTCAGCACTGACGCCCTCTCTCAGCACTGACCCTCACTCTTGGCACTGACCCCCTCTCTCAGCACTGACCCCCTCTCTCAGCACTGACCCTCTCTATTGGCACTGACCCTCACTCTCAGCACTGACCCCCTCTCTCAGCACTGACGCCCTCTCTCAGCACTGACCCCCTCTCTCAGCACTGACGCCCTCTCTCAGCACTGACCCCCTCTCTCAGCACTGACGCCCTCTCTCAGCACTGACGCCCTCTCTCAGCACTGACCCCCTCTCTCAGCACTGACCCTCACTCTCGGCACTGACCCTCACTCTCGGCACTGACCATCTCCATCGGCACTGACCATCTCACTTAGCACTAACCCCCTCTCTCAGCACTGACCCCCTCTCTCAGCACTGACCCTCTCTATTGGCACTGACCCTCACTCTCGGCACTGACCATCTCCCTCGGCACTGACCATCTCACTTAGCACTAACCCCCTCTCTCAGCACTGACCCCCTCTCTCAGCACTGACCCCCTCTCTCAGCACTGACCCCCTCTCTCAGCACTGACCCTCACTCTCAGCACTGACCATCTCACTTGGCATTGACCCTCTCTATTGGCACTGACCCCCTCTCTCAGCACTGACCCCCTCTCTCAGCACTGACCCCCTCTCTCAGCACTGACCCCCTATCTCAGCACTGACCCTCACTCTCAGCACTGACCATCTCACTTGGCATTGACCCTCTCTATTGGCACTGACCCCCTCTCTCAGCACTGACCCCCTCTCTCAGCACTGACCCCCTATCTCAGCACTGACCCCCTCTCTCAGCACTGACCCCCTCTCTCAGCACTGACCCCCTCTCTCAGCACTGACCCCCTATCTCAGCACTGACCCTCACTCTCAGCACTGACCATCTCACTTGGCATTGACCCTCTCTATTGGCACTGACCCCCTCTCTCAGCACTGACCCCCTCTCTCAGCACTGACCCTCACTCTCGGCACTGACCCCCTCTCTCAGCACTGACCCTCACTCTCAGCACTGACCCCCTCTCTCAGCACTGACCCCCTCTCTCAGCACTGACCCCCTCTCTCAGCACTGACCCTCACTCTCAGCACTGACCCCCTCTCTCAGCACTGACCCCCTCTCTCAGCACTGACCCTCACTCTCAGCACTGACCCCCTCTCTCAGCACTGACCCTCACTCTCAGCACTGACCATCACTCTCGGCACTGACCCTCTCCCTCAGCATTGACTCTCTCTCTTGGTACTGACCATCTCTCAATACTGACCCTCTTTCTCGTCGTTGAGACTATGTGATGTTAATAACTGTGTCAATCATGGCTCCTACTGGTATGTAGTGCCTCCTGTCAGTATTCAGTGGTGCTAACCCATTCGGAGTAACTATCCGCCTAGGCATCTTCTCTATCAATGAGGGAGTGACTGTGTCTCCATTTCTCATCCAACTCACAGGTTAACATGGAGACAGCTCGATTCTTCAAGTCTGACTTTGAAGAGAACGGCACCATGGATAACGTCTGTCTGTTTCTCAACCTCGCCAATGACCCAACGTAAGACATTGACTTTGTTCAAATGCTTTTTATTGAATATTGACTTTTCTCTTTTGGGCTATAAAATGGAAGATTTTCTTCGAAATAGACCCCACTGCCTACATCAAACACTCCCAGGACAGGTACAGCACGGGGTTAGATACAGAGTAAACTCCCTCTACACTGTCCCCATCAAACACTCCCAGGACAGGTACAGCACGGGGTTAGATACAGAGTAAAGCTCTCTCTACACTGTCCCCATCAAACACTCCCAGGACAGGTACAGCACGGGGTTAGATACAGATTATATCTCCCTCTACACTGTCCCCATCAAACACTCCCAGGACAGGTACAGCACGGGGTTAGATACAGAGTAAATCTCCCTCTACACTGTCCCCATCAAACACTCCCAGGACAGGTACAGCACGGGGTTAGATACAGAGTAAAGCTCCCTCTACACTGTCCCATCAAACACTCCCAGTACAGGTACAGCACGGGGTTAGATACAGAGTAAACTCCCTCTACACTGTCCCCATCAAACACTCCCAGGACAGGTACAGCACGGGGTTAGATACAGATTATATCTCCCTCTACACTGTCCCCATCAAACACTCCCAGGACAGGTACAGCACGGGGTTAGATACAGAGTAAACTCCCTCTACACTGTCCCCATCAAACACTCCCAGGACAGGTACAGCACGGGGTTAGATACAGAGTAAAGCTCCCTCTACACTGTCCCCATCAAACACTCCCAGGACAGGTACAGCACGGGGTTAGATACAGAGTAAAGCTCCCTCTACACTGTCCCCATCAAACACTCCCAGGACAGGTACAGCACAGGGTTAGATACAGAGTAAAGCTCCCTCTACACTGTCCCCATCAAACACTCCCAGGACAGGTACAGCACGGGGTTAGATACAGAGTAAAGCTCCCTCTACACTGTCCCCATCAAACATTCCCAGGACAGGTACAGCTCGGGGTTAGATACAGAGTAAAGCTCCCTCTACACTGTCCCCATCAAACACTCCCAGGACAGGTACAGCACGGGGTTAGATACAGAGTAAAGCTGCCTGCTGTGGTTGATATAAGCACAGGCACCTTTATTTTTTTTTGCAAATTGACCATTAAAAATAAATAAGGGGAATGCTTTTTCCTAAGTTATAATTTCAAGTTATGCAAAGTGATCACAGCCGCAGTGAGAACCTGTGAAGTTTCCTGTTGCATTCGAGGTGGAGCAGGTTTTGATGGATTCTTTGTGCGCTACTTTTGACAACCCTTCAAGCAAGATTTCACTCAGTGTCATTCCACACTCGGTCAACCAGCTAACGGAGAGTTTTATGGGGGAAGGTTTGTGAGTTGGAGCATGAGCGGCAGCTTTGATCTCCTGTCTCTGGGCAGAGCTCCATTGGTCTCTGTGTCTAGATGGTGCACTGGTGTCACCAAGTGGTGGGCAGCAGGAACTGCGGCAAGATCCCCAGAGTGTCAGAGGAACAGGAGGCGGCCGCTGGTCTCCCTCAAGCTGTTGTGACGTTCGATGCGGACACGGTTGATCTGAGACTGACTCCAAAAAGCCGCTGTTGCCGCATTATCCCTTGACGATTGCCCAGTGCGCAGTTTAGGGGAGCTGGTCGCATCGTGGTATTGTCACCAGGGCTGGCAATCCAGCGACCCAGGGTAATGCTCTGGAGACTGGGGTTCGAATCCCAGCACAGGCAGATGGCGGAATTTGAATTCGATAAAAATCTGGAATTAAATTCTGATGATGACCATGAAACTATTGTCCGCTGTTGTCGTTGTCAATGTCCTTTAGGGAAGGAAGCTTGCTGTCCTTTCCTGGCCTGGCAATGTGACTTCAGGCCCATAGCAATGCACTTGTCTCTTAAATGGCCTCTGAACAAGGGCAGTTAAGGATGGGCATGCCCACATCCTGTGAAAGAGTAAGAACAAAGTGCTCCGTTCCATTTACAGCTCCTCAGATGCCTGTGTTCTTTTGTGGTAAGTTCTGAACAACCTTCGGGCTTGGCCTGATAAGTGACCAGTAACACTGGCACCACACAATTGCCAGGCAACGATTCAGAGTCTCACCACGTCCTTTTGACATTCTACAGCACTGCCAACGCTGAATCTCCCACCGACAAGATCCTGGTTCAGTGTTCCAAACCCACGACCACTACCATCTAGAAGGACAAGGGCAGCAGACAGATGGGAACACCACCACCTGGAAGTTCCCCTCTAAGTCACTCACCATCCTGACTTGGAAATATATCACCGTTCCTTCACTGTCGCTGGGTCAAAATCCTGGAACTCCCTCCCTAACAGCACTGTGGGTGTACCTACACCACATGGACTGCAGCGGTTTAAGAAGGCAGCTCACCACCACCTTCTCAAGGGCAACTAGGGATGGGTAATAAATGCTGGCCCAGCCAGAGAAGTCCACATCCCATGAATGAATAAAAAAAAACCTTTGGTTAACAAAAACCTCTCAGTGTCAGGTTTAAAACTAACAGTAGATCTAAGCATGAATTGTCACTTGCAGAAGAGAGTTCCAAAAGTCTGCTACCCTTTCTGTGTAGAGGTGTTTCCTAATTTTTACTCATGTTAGATTTAGCTCTGATGTTTATATTATACCCACGAGACCTAGTCTCCCAACCCAGGGGAAGGCATATTTCCTGTATTATTTTGTTAGGAATAGGAGGATGTAGTTCAACGCTCAATCCTGCCCTACCAATTGATTAAACCTTGACTGATCTCTACTCCAACCCATTTAACCCTCCGCTTCTTATATATCTCTTCCCTGACAAAAACCCATCGCTCTGGTGAAATCTCTAGCCCCACCAGCCGTTTAGCGGAGATCCAGATTTCTATCCCCTTGGCGTGAAGAAATGCTTCCTGACATCACCCCTGAACCCTGGCTCTAATTTTAAGGTTCTATCCCCTTATCCTGGACTCCCCCCCTCCCCACACCCCACACTGACCTGGGGAAATAATTTCTTTCTTTCAACACTGTCCAATCCTTTAGTTGTCTTAAACACCTCGATTAAATCACCCCTTAATCTTCCAAAGACAAGGGAATACAGGCCTAGTGTATGCAAGTTCATAATTTAACCCTTTTAGCCCAGTTCTCATTCTGAATGCACACCAAGGCCAATATAGCCTTCCTAAAGACCACCGAACTGGGCGCAGCTCTGTAGATGAGGTCTAACTGTGGCCCGGTACAGCTGGAACATGACTTCCTCCTCTTTGGATGCCAGACCCATGTTAATTTGAGCTTGCTGTGACTCCCCCTGCAGCATCGAACGGATCATCACCCCTCGCCTGGCATTGACGGCCGCTGAGTTCCTGGCTTATCAATGTGAGAAGCATGTGTTGGTCATCCTGACAGACATGAGCTCCTACGCCGAGGCTCTGCGCGAGGTGAGAAACCTCTGGAGAACTTCGAAATTGAGACACAGAGTGAGAGACACAGAGTGAGAGACG
The DNA here is from genome assembly GCA_026770705.1 of Isurus oxyrinchus. Lineage (NCBI taxonomy): Eukaryota > Metazoa > Chordata > Chondrichthyes > Lamniformes > Lamnidae > Isurus > Isurus oxyrinchus. The sequence continues at coordinate 93,116 of JANJGN010001124.1, forward strand.
CAGAGTGAGATGTTCAAAGTGCAGGACAGGTTAAAGGTGAAAGCTGGAGAGAAGCAAAAGTAACCTGGTGAATAGTGGGTTAGTAACTAAAAGTAACCTGGTGAATAGTGGGTTAGTAACCAACAGTAACCTTGAGAATAATGGGTTAGTAACCAACAGTAATCTTGGGAATAATGGGTTAATAACCAAAAGGAAACTGGGGAATAATGGGTTAATAACCAAAAGGAAACTGGGGAATAGTGTGTTAGTAACCAAAAGGAAACTGCGGAATAATTGGTTAATAACCAAAAGGAAACTGGTGCATAGTGGGTTAGTAACCAAAAGGAAACTGGTGCATAGTGGGTTAGTAACCAAAAGGAAACTGGGGAATAATGGGTTAGTAACCAAAAGGAAACTGGGGAATAGTGGGTTAGTAACCAAAAGGAAACTGGGGAATAATTGGTTAATAACCAAAAGGAAACTGGTGAATAGTGGGTTAGTAACAAAAAGGAAACTGGGGAATAATGGGTTAGTAACCAAAAGGAAACTGCGGAATAATTGGTTAATAACCAAAAGGAAACTGGTGAATAGTGGGTTAGTAACCAAAAGGAAACTGGGGAATAATGGGTTAGTAACCAAAAGGAAACTGGGGAATAGTGGGTTAGTAACCAAAAGGAAACTGGTGAATAATGGGTTAGTAACCAAAAGGAAACTGGGGAATAATGGGTTAGTAACAAAAAGGAAACTGGGGAATAATGGGTTAGTAACCAAAAGGAAACTGGGGAATAGTGGGTTAGTAACCAAAAGGAAACTGCGGAATAATTGGTTAATAACCAAAAGGAAACTGGTGCATAGTGGGTTAGTAACCAAAAGGAAACTGGTGAATAATGGGTTAGTAACCAAAAGGAAACTGGGGAATAATGAGTTAATAACCAAAAGGAAACTGGGGAATAATAGGTTAATGACCGAAAGGGGTTTAAGGTAAACTGAGGATTCAGACTCGAATTCTTGTGGGGTTTGAGAATTCAAATTCCCCCACAGCAAGTTGGGAAAATGAATGCAGTAAATGTGGTATCCTGGGGGAGGGGGAGAGAGGGGGGGTCACAAATCTGATGGAAGAAAGGCTTGCATTTCTCTAGCACCCTCTCATAAGCTCGGGATGGCGCAGAGAACTCTGCAGCCAATGCGGTATCTTGAAGTGTAGTCATTGCGGAAGCGCAGGAAATGCAGAGGGGAATTTGTGTCCAGCAAGATCCCATAGGCGGCAGAGATCAGACAGTAATGTTCAGATTCTCTCCGTGGGGCAGAAAATGCTCGAGACACTCAGCAGGACAGGCAGTATGTACGGAGATGGGAACAGAGAGCTCATATTTTAAATTGATGATTGTCATTGGAACCGGAAAGATGTGGAGAAGAGCAGGATTTAAGCAAGTACATTAGAGAGAAAAGGCAGATGGGGGTGCGGGGGCCAAGGGTGAAGCGAATAGGAGGAAAGGTTATTAATAGGGTAGAGGGCAGGGGTGATGATGTACGGTAAGTACAGATTGTCTTAGGAAGAGTAAAGGGACAAAGGACTGGGTCAGAGGAGGTGTAAGTGGGAATAATGGAATCATCACCTAAAGTTGCCACCCAAAACGTTGGGTGCTGTGTTTTACGATCTGCAATTGTTTGAACCCAGCATCGAGTCCGGAAGGCTGTCATGTGCCCAATCGATAGCCAAGGTGCTGTTCCTTGATCTTACATTGAGGTTGGTTAGCATGGTGTCGCAGACCGAGGACAGCGAGGTCAGAGTCGGGGTAAAGTGACAGATGACTGGGGTCTCAGGGTTACACTTTCACTCTGAATGGGGCTGTTCCACCAGCCAATCAGGAGCCAAACATTGACACCCAAGGCAAAGACGGAACTATGAGGTCAGGTGATGAGAGGCTGGTCAAAGGAATGGGTTTCAGTCACTGTCTTAAAGGAGGAAGGAGAAGCGAATGGGTTTCGGAAGAGAATTCCACAGTTTGGGGCACAGTCAACTGAAGGCATGGCCCCTAGTGATGGAGCTGGAGCAATAGGGCCAGAAATAAAGGGCCATGAAGGGAGAATGTTCATCTGACCTAAATATACATTCAGAAAATTGTCACAGCAAGTAGTGTCAATCCTGGGAGATCCTTTGCAAGCTGCAGTTGTACATGATAACACAGCGAGAGAGCTGTGCCAGGATTAGCTTTGCGATTTGGGAGAAGGAACTTCAGTGACTGGGCTCCAGAGAGGGAGAATCAGATATTGGTGGGCAGGGGGTACCAATGGAGATAGTAGAGCTAGATGGAGATTGGTCTGTTCCTCTTACTGTGCAGTTTGTATTTGATGATTGACATGAAACTAAACCAATGAAATTGGGAGTGTTGTCAGCTCTAATTACTCTGTATTCTGGCTCCCCCTTCTCCCCGTTGTTTCCCTCCCCCCCCTCCTCTCTCACCCCCTGCCCCTCCTGATCCCCCTCCCCTAGGTATCTGCGGCCCGTGAGGAGGTTCCTGGGAGACGGGGGTTTCCCGGTTACATGTACACGGACTTGGCCACCATTTACGAGCGAGCGGGGCGAGTAGAGGGAAGGAACGGTTCCATCACACAAATCCCCATCCTCACCATGCCAAACGACGGTCAGTGGGTGATTAGGGACCGTAACCTCCGACCTTTAATCAACTCTCACACAAAGTTTACAGAGAATTTTCGAAGCGGCTCATGAAGACTGCGTGGAGATACAGAAAAGGAGCACCCGGGTTTATTTGGCCTCTGATGTAACTCTGTCGGTCAGAAAGATGAAAGGAACTCAGATCGAGGCACTGTCTGCCAGTTAGTCCTTCAAAAGGTTGAGTGAACCTGTAAAGGTAGAGACTGATCTCCCTGAGAGAACTGAAGGGAATTGTGGCACAGACACTGGACAGAGCCACACAGAACCAAAAGGTCACTCACAGACACTAGACAGAGACACACAGTACCAAACGGTCACTCACAGACACATGACAGAGCCACACAGTCCCAAACAGTCACTCACAGACACTGGACAGAGCCACACAGAACCAAAAGGTCACTCACAGACACTAGACAGAGACACACAGTACCAAATGGTCACTCACAGACACTGGACAGAGCCACACAGTCCCAAGCGGTCACTCACATACACTGGACAGAGCCACAAAGAACCAAACGGTCACTCACAGACACTGGACAGAGTCACACAGTCCCAAGCGGTCAACCTCAGACACTGGACAGAGCCACAAAGAACCAAACGGTCACTCACAGACACTGGACAGAGCCACACAGTCCCAAGAGGTCACTCCCAGACACTGGACAGAGCCAGACAGAACCAAACGGTCATTCACATACACTGGACATAGCCACAGTGTCCCAAATGGTCACTCACAGACACTGGACACAGCCACAAACTCCCAAAAAGTCACTCACAGACACTGGACAGAGCCACACAGACCCAAACAGTCTCTCACAGACACTGGACAGAGACACACAGAACCAAACGGTCACTCACAGACACTGGACAGAGACACACAATCCCAAACGGTCACTCACAGACACTGGACAGAGACACACAGTAACAAACGGTCACTCACAGACACTGAACAGAGACACAAAGTAACAAACGGTCACTCACAGACACTGGACAGAGCCACAAACTCCCAAACGGTCACTAACAGAAACTTGACAGAGCCGCCACTCCAAAACGGTCACTCACAGACACTGGACAGAGACACACAATCCCAAACGGTCACTCACAGACACTGGACAGAGACACACAGTAACAAACGGTCACTCACAGACACTGAACAGAGCCACACAGTCCAAAACGGTCACTCACAAACACTGGACAGAGACACAAAGAACCAAACGGTCACTCACAGACACTGGACAGAGCCACAAACTCCCAAACGGTCACTAACAGAAACTTGACAGAGCCGCCACTCCAAAACGGTCACAGACAGACACTGGACAGAGACACACAATCCCAAACGGTCACTCACAGGCACTGGACAGAGCCACACAGAACTAAACGGTCACTCACAGACACTGGACAGAGACACACAATCCCAAACGGTCACTCACAGACACTGGACAGAGACACACAGTCGCAAAAGGTCACTCACAGACACTGGACAGAGACACACAGTCCCAAACGCTAACTCACAGAGACTGGACAGAGCCACAAAGAACCAAACGGTCACTCACAGACACTGGACAGAGACACACAGTCCCAAACGGTGAGTCACAGACGTTGGATAGAGCCACACAGTCCCAAATGGTCACTCACAGACACTGGACAGAGACACACAGTCCCAAACGGTCACTCTCAGACACAGGACAGAGACACACAGTCACAAACAGTCACTAACAGACACTGGACAGAGCCACACAGACCCAAACAGTCTCTCACAGACACCGGATAATAGCCACACTGTCCCAAACGGTCACTCACACACACTGGACAGAGCCACACAGAACCAAACGTTCACTCACACACACTGGACAGAGACACAAAGAACCAAACGGTCACTCACACACACTGGACAGAGCCACACAGAACTAAATGGTCACTCAAAGACACTGGACAGAGCCACAAACTCCCAAATGGTCACTCACAGACACTGGACAGAGCCACACAGTCCCAAACGGTCACTAACAGGCACTGGACAGAGACACACAGTCGCAAACGGTCACTCACAGACACTGGACAGAGCCACAAACTCCCAAACGGTCACTAGCAGAAACTTGACAGAGCCGCCACTCCAAAACGGTCACTCACAGACACTGGACAGAGCCACAAACTCCCAAACGGTCACTAACAGACACTGGACAGAGCCGCCACTCCAAAACGGTCACTCACAGACACTGGACACAGACACACAGTCCCAAGCGGTCACTCACAGACACTGGACACAGCCACACAGTCACAAACGGTCACTCACAGACACTGAACAGAGACACAAAGTACCAAAAAGTCACTCACAGGCACTGGACAGAGCCACAAACTCCCAAACGGTCACTCACAGACAATGGACTGAGCCACAGGGTCACAAATGGTCACTCACACACTGGACAGAGCCACAAACTCCCAAACAGTCACTCACAGACAATGGACTGAGCCACAGGGTCACAAATGGTCACTCACACACTGGACAGAGCCACAAACTCCCAAACGGTCACTAACAGAAAATCGACAGAGCCGCCACTCCAAAACAGTCACAGACAGACACTGGACACAGCCACACAGTACCAAACGGTCACTCACAGACACTGGACAGAGACACACAGTGGCAAGCGGTAACTCTCAGACACAGGAAAGAGCCACACAGTCCCAAACGGTCACTCACAGACACTGGGCAGAGACACACAGTCCCAAACGGTCACTCAAACACACTGGACGGAGCCACATAGTCCCAAACGGTCACTCACAGACAGTGGACAGAGCCACACAGTCCCAAACGGTCACTCATAGACACTGGACAGAGACACAAACTCCCAAACGGTCACTCACAGACACTGGACAGAGACACACAGAACCAAACGGTCACTCACAGAAAATGGACAGAGACACACAGTCCCAAACGGTCACTCACAGACACTGGACAGAGACACACAGTCCCAAACGTTAACTCACAGACACTGGACAGAGCCACAAAGAACCAAACGGTCACTCACAGACACTGGACAGAGACACACAGTCCCAACCGGTCACTCACAGACACTGGACAGAGAGACACAGTCCAAAACGGTAACTCACAGAAACTGGACAGAGCCACAAAGTCCCAAACGGTCACTCACAGACACTGGACAGAGACAAAGTCGCAAACGGTCACTCACAGACACTGGTCAGAGACACACAGTCCCAAACTGTAACTCACAGAGAATGGACAGAGCCGCAAAGAACCAAATGGTCACTCTCAGACACTGGACAGAGACACACAGCCCCAATCGAAAATTCACCGACACTGGACTGAGCCACAGGGTCCCAAATGGTCACTCACAGACACTAGACAGAGCCACAAACTCCCAAACGGTCACTAACAGAAAATCAAAAGAGCCGCACACTCCAAAACGGTCACTCACTGACACTGAACAGAGCCACACAACCCCAAACGGTCACTCACAGACACTGGACAGAGCCACAAAAACCAAACGGTCACTCACAGACACTGGACAGAGCCACAAAAACCAAACGGTCACTCACAGACACTGGACAGAGCCACAAAAACCAAATGGTCACTCACAGAAACTGGACAGAGCCGCCGCTCCAAAACGGTCACTCACAGACACTGGACAGAGACACACAATCCGAAACGGTCACTCACAGAGACTGGATAGAGCCACACAGAACCAAACGGTCACACGCAGGCACTGGACAGAGCCCTACAGAACCAAACGGTCACTCAGAGACACTAGACAGAGACACACAGTCCCAAACGGTCACTCACAGACACTGGACAGAGCCACACAGAACCAAACGGTCACTCACATACACTGAACAGAGACACACAGTCCCAAACCGTCACTCACATACACTGAACAAAGCCACACAGTCCCAAACGGTCACTCACACACACTGTACAGGGCCACATAGTCCAAAACGGTCACTCACAGACACATGACAGAGCCACAAAGAACCAAACAGTCACTCTCAGACACTGGGCAGAGACACACAGTCCCAAACGGTCACTCAAAGACACTGGACAGAGCCACAAAGACGCAATGTTCACTCACAGACACTGGACAGAGCCACACAGTCCCAAACGGTCACTCACAGACACTGGACAGAGCCACAAAGAACCAAACGGTCACTCACAGACACTGGACAGAGCCACACATTCACAAGCGGTCACTCACAGTCACTGGACAGAGACACACAGTCCCAAACAGTCACTCACAGACACATGACAGAGACACACAATCCCATGCTGTCACACTCAGACACTGGACAGAGACACACAGTCCCAAACGGTCACTCACAGACACTGGACGGAGATACACAGTCCCAGACGGTCACTCACAGACACTGGACAGGGCCACACAGTCCCAAACGGTCACTCACAGACACCGAACAGAGCCACAAAGAACCAAACAGTCACTCACAGACACTGGACAGAGACATACAGTCCCAAGCGGTCACTCACAGACACATGACAGAGACACACAATCCCATGCTGTCACACTCAGACACTGGACAGAGACACACAGTCCCAAACGGTCACTCACAGACACTGGACGGAGATACACAGTCCCAGACGGTCACTCACAGACACTGGACAGGGCCACACAGTCCCAAACGGTCACTCACAGACACCGAACAGAGCCACAAAGAACCAAACAGTCACTCACAGACACTGGACAGAGACATACAGTCCCAAGCGGTCACTCACAGACACTGGACAGAGACACACAGTCGCAAACGGTAAATCACAGACACTGGACATTGCAACACAAAAACAAACAGTCACTCACAGACACTGGACAGAGACACACAGTCCCAAACGGTCACAACTGGCCTGAGCCACAGGTCCCAAATGGTCACTCACAGACAATCGACAGAGCCACAAACTCCCAAACGGTCACTAACAGAAACTCGACAGAGCCGCCACTCCAAAACAGTCACAGACAGACACTGGACACAGCCACACAGAACCAAACGGTCACTCACAGACACAGGACAGAGCCACACAGTCCCAAACGTCATTCACATACACTGAACAGAGCCACAAAGTCCCAAACGGTCACTCACAGACACTGGACACAGTCACACAGAACCAAACGGTCACTCACGCACACTGGACAGGGCCACATAGTCCAAAACGGTCACTCACAGACACATGACAGAGCCACAAAGAACCAAACAGTCACTCTCAGACACTGGACAGAGACACACAGTCCCAAACGGTCACTCACAGACACTGGGCGAAGACACACAGTTGCAAGCGGTCACTCATAGGCACTGGACAGAGCCACACAGTCCCAAGCGGTCACTCACATACACTGGACAGAGCCACAAAGAACCAAACGGTCACTCACAGACACTGGACAGAGTCACACAGTCCCAAGCGGTCAACCTCAGACACTGGACAGAGCCACAAAGAACCAAACGGTCACTCACAGACACTGGACAGAGCCACACAGTCCCAAGAGGTCACTCCCAGACACTGGACAGAGCCAGACAGAACCAAACGGTCATTCACATACACTGGACAGAGCCACAGTGTCCCAAACGGTCACTCACAGACACTGGACAGAGCCACACAGACCCAAACAGTCTCTCACAGACACCGGATAATAGCCACACTGTCCCAAACGGTCACTCACACACACAGGACAGAGCCACACAGAACCAAACAGTCACTCTCAGACACTGGACAGAGACACACAGTCCCAAGCGGTCACTCTCAGACACTGGACAGAACCACACAGAACCAAACGGTCACTCACAGACACTGAACAGAGACACAAAGTACCAAACGGTCACTCACAGACACTGGACAGAGCCACAAACTCCCAAACGGTCACTAACAGAAACTTGACAGAGCCGCCACTCCAAAACGGTCACAGACAGACACTGGACAGAGACACACAATCCCAAACGGTCACTCACAGACACTGGACAGAGACACAAAGTAACAAACGGTCACTCACAGACACTGGACAGAGCCACAAACTCCCAAACGGTCACTAACAGAAACTTGACAGAGCCGCCACTCCAAAACGGTCACAGACAGACACTGGACAGAGACACACAATCCCAAACGGTCACTCACAGACACTGGACAGAGACACACAGTAACAAACGGTCACTCACAGACACTGAACAGAGCCACACAGTGCAAAACGGTCACTCACAAACACTGGACAGAGACACAAAGAACCAAACGGTCACTCACAGACACTGGACAGAGCCACAAACTCCCAAACGGTCACTAACAGAAACTTGACAGAGCCGCCACTCCAAAACGGTCACAGACAGACACTGGACAGAGACACACAATCCCAAACGGTCACTCACAGGCACTGGACAGAGCCACACAGAACTAAACGGTCACTCACAGACACTGGACAGAGACACACAATCCCAAACGGTCACTCACAGACACTGGACAGAGACACACAGTCGCAAAAGGTCACTCACAGACACTGGACAGAGACACACAGTCCCAAACGCTAACTCACAGAGACTGGACAGAGCCACAAAGAACCAAACGGTCACTCACAGACACTGGACAGAGACACACAGTCCCAAACGGTGAGTCACAGACGTTGGATAGAGCCACACAGTCCCAAATGGTCACTCACAGACACTGGACAGAGACACACAGTCCCAAACGGTCACTCTCAGACACAGGACAGAGCCACAAAGAACCAAACGGTCACTCACAGACACTGGACAGAGCCACACAGTCCCAAACGGTCACTCACAGACACTGGACAGAGACACACAGTCACTAACAGACACTGGACAGAGCCACACAGACCCAAACAGTCTCTCACAGACACCGGATAATAGCCACACTGTCCCAAACGGTCATTCACACACACTGGACAGAGCCACACAGAACCAAACGTTCACTCGCACACACTGGACAGAGACACAAAGAACCAAACGGTCACTCACAGGCACTGGACAGAGCCACACAGAACTAAATGGTCACTCAAAGACACTGGACAGAGCCACAAACTCCCAAATGGTCACTCACAGACACTGGACAGAGCCACACAGTCCCAAACGGTCACTAACAGGCACTGGACAGAGCCACAAACTCCCAAACGGTCACTAGCAGAAACTTGACAGAGCCGCCACTCCAAAACGGTCACTCACAGACACTGGACAGAGCCACAAACTCCCAAACGGTCACTAACAGACACTGGACAGAGCCGCCACTCCAAAACGGTCACTCGCAGACACTGGACACAGACACACAGTCCCAAGCGGTCACTCACAGACACTGGACACAGCCACACAGTCACAAACGGTCACTCACAGACACTGAACAGAGACACAAAGTACCAAAAAGTCACTCACAGGCACTGGACAGAGCCACAAACTCCCAAACGGTCACTCACAGACAATGGACTGAGCCACAGGGTCACAAATGGTCACTCACACACTGGACAGAGCCACAAACTCCCAAACGGTCACTCACAGACAATGGACTGAGCCACAGGGTCACAAATGGTCACTCACACACTGGACAGATCCACAAACTCCCAAACGGTCACTAACAGAAAATCGACAGAGCCGCCACTCCAAAACAGTCACAGACAGACACTGGACACAGCCACTCAGTACCAAACGGTCACTCACAGACACTGGACAGAGACACACAGTGGCAAGCGGTAACTCTCAGACACAGGAAAGAGCCACACAGTCCCAAACGGTCACTCACAGACACTGGGCAGAGACACACAGTCCCAAACGGTCACTCAAACACACTGGACGGAGCCACATAGTCCCAAACGGTCACTCACAGACAGTGGACAGAGCCACACAGTCCCAAACGGTCACTCATAGACACTGGACAGAGACACAAACTCCCAAACGGTCACTCACAGACACTGGACAGAGACACACAGTCCCAAACGGTCACTCACAGAAAATGGACAGAGACACACAGTCCCAAACGGTCACTCACAGACACTGGACAGAGACACACAGTCCCAAACGTTAACTCACAGACACTGGACAGAGCCACAAAGAACCAAACGGTCACTCACAGACACTGGACAGAGACACACAGTCCCAACCAGTCACTCACAGACACTGGACAGAGAGACACAGTCCAAAATGGTAACTCACAGACACTGGACAGAGCCACAAAGTCCCAAACGGTCACTCACAGACACTGGACAGAGACAAAGTCGCAAGCGGTCACTCACAGACACTGGTCAGAGACACACAGTCCCAAACTGTAACTCACAGAGAATGGACAGAGCCGCAAAGAACCAAATGGTCACTCTCAGACACTGGACAGAGACACACAGCCCCAATCGAAAATTCACCGACACTGGACTGAGCCACAGGGTCCCAAATGGTCACTCACAGACACTAGACAGAGCCACAAACTCCCAAACGGTCACTAACAGAAAATCAAAAGAGCCGCACACTCCAAAACGGTCACTCACAGACACTGAACAGAGCCACACAACCCCAAACGGTCACTCACAGACACTGAACAGAGCCACACAACCCCAAACGGTCACTCACAGACACTGGACAGAGCCACAAAAACCAAACGGTCACTCACAGACACTGGACAGAGCCACAAACTCCCAAATGGTCACTCACAGAAACTGGACAGAGCCGCCGCTCCAAAACGGTCACTCACAGAGACTGGATAGAGCCACACAGAACCAAACGGTCACACGCAGGCACTGGACAGAGCCCTACAGAACCAAACGGTCACTCAGAGACACTAGACAGAGACACACAGTCCCAAACGGTCACTCACAGACACTGGACAGAGCCACACAGAACCAAACAGTCACTCACAGACACTGGACGGAGACACACAGTCACAAGCACTCACTCACATACACTGAACAGAGACACACAGTCCCAAACCGTCACTCACATACACTGGACAGGGACACACAGTCCCAAACCGTCACTCACATACACTGGACAGGGACACACAGTCCCAAACTGTCACTCACAGACACTGGACACAGTCACACAGAACCAAACGGTCACTCACAGACACAGGACAGAGCCACACAGTCCCAAACAGTCACTCACATACACTGAACAGTGACACACAGTCCCAAACGGTCACTCACATACACTGAACAGAGCCACAAAGAACCAAACAGTCACTCTCAGACACTGGGCAGAGACACACAGTCCCAAACGGTCACTCAAAGACACTGGACAGAGCCACAAAGACGCAATGTTCACTCACAGACACTGGACAGAGACACACAGTCCCAAACGGTCACTCAAAGACACTGGACAGAGCCACAAAGACGCAATGTTCACTCACAGACACTGGACAGAGCCACACAGTCCCAAACGGTCACTCACAGACACTGGACAGAGCCACAAAGAACCAAACGGTCACTCACAGACACTGGACAGAGCCACACATTCACAAGCGGTCACTCACAGTCACTGGACAGAGACACACAGTCCCAAACAGTCACTCACAGACACATGACAGAGACACACAATCCCATGCTGTCACACTCAGACACTGGACAGAGACACACAGTCCCAAACGGTCACTCACAGACACTGGACGGAGATACACAGTCCCAGACGGTCACTCACAGACACTGGACAGGGCCACACAGTCCCAAACGGTCACTCACAGACACCGAACAGAGCCACAAAGAACCAAACAGTCACTCACAGACACTGGACAGAGACATACAGTCCCAAGCGGTCACTCACAGACACTGGACAGAGACACACAGTCGCAAACGGTAAATCACAGACACTGGACATTGCAACACAAAAACAAACAGTCACTCACAGACACTGGACAGAGACACACAGTCCCAAACGGTCACAACTGGCCTGAGCCACAGGTCCCAAATGGTCACTCACAGACAATCGACAGAGCCACAAACTCCCAAACGGTCACTAACAGAAACTCGACAGAGCCGCCACTCCAAAGCAGTCACAGACAGACACTGGACACAGCCACACAGAACCAAACGGTCACTCACAGACACAGGACAGAGCCACACAGTCCCAAACGTCATTCACATACACTGAACAGAGCCACAAAGTCCCAAACGGTCACTCACAGACACTGGACACAGTCACACAGAACCAAACGGTCACTCACGCACACTGGACAGGGCCACATAGTCCAAAACGGTCACTCACAGACACATGACAGAGCCACAAAGAACCAAACAGTCACTCTCAGACACTGGACAGAGACACACAGTCCCAAACGGTCACTCACAGACACTGGGCGAAGACACACAGTTGCAAGCGGTCACTCATAGGCACTGGACAGAGCCACACAGTCCCAAGCGGTCACTCACATACACTGGACAGAGCCACAAAGAACCAAACGGTCACTCACAGACACTGGACAGAGTCACACAGTCCCAAGCGGTCAACCTCAGACACTGGACAGAGCCACAAAGAACCAAACGGTCACTCACAGACACTGGACAGAGCCACACAGTCCCAAGAGGTCACTCCCAGACACTGGACAGAGCCAGACAGAACCAAACGGTCATTCACATACACTGGACAGAGCCACAGTGTCCCAAACGGTCACTCACAGACACTGGACAGAGCCACACAGACCCAAACAGTCTCTCACAGACACCGGATAATAGCCACACTGTCCCAAACGGTCACTCACACACACAGGACAGAGCCACACAGAACCAAACAGTCACTCTCAGACACTGGACAGAGACACACAGTCCCAAGCGGTCACTCTCAGACACTGGACAGAACCACACAGAACCAAACGGTCACTCACAGACACTGAACAGAGACACAATGTACCAAACGGTCACTCACAGACACTGGACAGAGCCACAAACTCCCAAACGGTCACTAACAGAAACTTGACAGAGCCGCCACTCCAAAACGGTCACAGACAGACACTGGACAGAGACACACAATCCCAAACGGTCACTCACAGACACTGGACAGAGACACAAAGTAACAAACGGTCACTCACAGACACTGGACAGAGCCACAAACTCCCAAACGGTCACTAACAGAAACTTGACAGAGCCGCCACTCCAAAACGGTCACAGACAGACACTGGACAGAGACACACAATCCCAAACGGTCACTCACAGACACTGGACAGAGACACACAGTAACAAACGGTCACTCACAGACACTGAACAGAGCCACACAGTGCAAAACGGTCACTCACAAACACTGGACAGAGACACAAAGAACCAAACGGTCACTCACAGACACTGGACAGAGCCACAAACTCCCAAACGGTCACTAACAGAAACTTGACAGAGCCGCCACTCCAAAACGGTCACAGACAGACACTGGACAGAGACACACAATCCCAAACGGTCACTCACAGGCACTGTACAGAGCCACACAGAACTAAACGGTCACTCACAGACACTGGACAGAGACACACAATCCCAAACGGTCACTCACAGACACTGGACAGAGACACACAGTCGCAAAAGGTCACTCACAGACACTGGACAGAGACACACAGTCCCAAACGCTAACTCACAGAGACTGGACAGAGCCACAAAGAACCAAACGGTCACTCACAGACACTGGACAGAGACACACAGTCCCAAACGGTGAGTCACAGACGTTGGATAGAGCCACACAGTCCCAAATGGTCACTCACAGACACTGGACAGAGACACACAGTCCCAAACGGTCACTCTCAGACACAGGACAGAGCCACAAAGAACCAAACGGTCACTCACAGACACTGGACAGAGCCACACAGTCCCAAACGGTCACTCACAGACACTGGACAGAGACACACAGTCACAAACAGTCACTAACAGACACTGGACAGAGCCACACAGACCCAAACAGTCTCTCACAGACACCGGATAATAGCCACACTGTCCCAAACGGTCACTCACACACACTGGACAGAGCCACACAGAACCAAACGTTCACTCGCACACACTGGACAGAGACACAAAGAACCAAACGGTCACTCACAGGCACTGGACAGAGCCACACAGAACTAAATGGTCACTCAAAGACACTGGACAGAGCCACAAACTCCCAAATGGTCACTCACAGACACTGGACAGAGCCACACAGTCCCAAACGGTCACTAACAGGCACTGGACAGAGCCACAAACTCCCAAACGGTCACTAGCAGAAACTTGACAGAGCCGCCACTCCAAAACGGTCACTCACAGACACTGGACAGAGCCACAAACTCCCAAACGGTCACTAACAGACACTGGACAGAGCCGCCACTCCAAAACGGTCACTCACAGACACTGGACACAGACACACAGTCCCAAGCGGTCACTCACAGACACTGGACACAGCCACACAGTCACAAACGGTCACTCACAGACACTGAACAGAGACACAAAGTACCAAAAAGTCACTCACAGGCACTGGACAGAGCCACAAACTCCCAAACGGTCACTCACAGACAATGGACTGAGCCACAGGGTCACAAATGGTCACTCACACACTGGACAGAGCCACAAACTCCCAAACGGTCACTCACAGACAATGGACTGAGCCACAGGGTCACAAATGGTCACTCACACACTGGACAGAGCCACAAACTCCCAAACGGTCACTAACAGAAAATCGACAGAGCCGCCACTCCAAAACAGTCACAGACAGACACTGGACACAGCCACACAGTACCAAACGGTCACTCACAGACACTGGACAGAGACACACAGTGGCAAGCGGTAACTCTCAGACACAGGAAAGAGCCACACAGTCCCAAACGGTCACTCACAGACACTGGGCAGAGACACACAGTCCCAAACGGTCACTCAAACACACTGGACGGAGCCACATAGTCCCAAACGGTCACTCACAGACAGTGGACAGAGCCACACAGTCCCAAACGGTCACTCATAGACACTGGACAGAGACACAAACTCCCAAACGGTCACTCACAGACACTGGACAGAGACACACAGTCCCAAACGGTCACTCACAGAAAATGGACAGAGACACACAGTCCCAAACGGTCACTCACAGACACTGGACAGAGACACACAGTCCCAAACGTTAACTCACAGACACTGGACAGAGCCACAAAGAACCAAACGGTCACTCACAGACACTGGACAGAGACACACAGTCCCAACCAGTCACTCACAGACACTGGACAGAGAGACACAGTCCAAAATGGTAACTCACAGACACTGGACAGAGCCACAAAGTCCCAAACGGTCACTCACAGACACTGGACAGAGACAAAGTCGCAAGCGGTCACTCACAGACACTGGTCAGAGACACACAGTCCCAAACTGTAACTCACAGAGAATGGACAGAGCCGCAAAGAACCAAATGGTCACTCTCAGACACTGGACAGAGACACACAGCCCCAATCGAAAATTCACCGACACTGGACTGAGCCACAGGGTCCCAAATGGTCACTCACAGACACTAGACAGAGCCACAAACTCCCAAACGGTCACTAACAGAAAATCAAAAGAGCCGCACACTCCAAAACGGTCACTCACAGACACTGAACAGAGCCACACAACCCCAAACGGTCACTCACAGACACTGAACAGAGCCACACAACCCCAAACGGTCACTCACAGACACTGGACAGAGCCACAAAGAACCAAACGGTCACTCACAGACACTGGACAGAGACACACAGTCCCAACCAGTCACTCACAGACACTGGACAGAGAGACACAGTCCAAAATGGTAACTCACAGACACTGGACAGAGCCACAAAGTCCCAAACGGTCACTCACAGACACTGGACAGAGACAAAGTCGCAAGCGGTCACTCACAGACACTGGTCAGAGACACACAGTCCCAAACTGTAACTCACAGAGAATGGACAGAGCCGCAAAGAACCAAATGGTCACTCTCAGACACTGGACAGAGACACACAGCCCCAATCGAAAATTCACCGACACTGGACTGAGCTACAGGGTCCCAAATGGTCACTCACAGACACTAGACAGAGCCACAAACTCCCAAACGGTCACTAACAGAAAATCAAAAGAGCCGCACACTCCAAAACGGTCACTCACAGACACTGAACAGAGCCACACAACCCCAAACGGTCACTCACAGACACTGAACAGAGCCACACAACCCCAAACGGTCACTCACAGACACTGGACAGAGCCACAAAAACCAAACGGTCACTCACAGACACTGGACAGAGCCACAAACTCCCAAATGGTCACTCACAGAAACTGGACAGAGCCGCCGCTCCAAAACGGTCACTCACAGAGACTGGATAGAGCCACACAGAACCAAACGGTCACACGCAGGCACTGGACAGAGCCCTACAGAACCAAACGGTCACTCAGAGACACTAGACAGAGACACACAGTCCCAAACGGTCACTCACAGACACTGGACAGAGCCACACAGAACCAAACAGTCACTCACAGACACTGGACGGAGACACACAGTCACAAGCACTCACTCACATACACTGAACAGAGACACACAGTCCCAAACCGTCACTCACATACACTGGACAGGGACACACAGTCCCAAACTGTCACTCACAGACACTGGACACAGTCACACAGAACCAAACGGTCACTCACAGACACAGGACAGAGCCACACAGTCCCAAACAGTCACTCACATACACTGAACAGTGACACACAGTCCCAAACGGTCACTCACATACACTGAACAGAGCCACACAGTCCCAAACGGTCACTCACAGACACTGGACACAGTCACACAGAACCAAACGGTCACTCACGCACACTGGACAGGGCCACACAGTCCAAAACGGTCACTCACAGACATTGGACTGAGCCACAGGGTCACAAATGGTCACTCACACACTGGACAGAGCCACAAACTCCCAAACGGTCACTCACAGACAACGGACTGAGCCACAGGGTCACAAATGGTCACTCACACACTGGACAGAGCCACAAACTCCCAAACGGTCACTAACAGAAAATCGACAGAGCCGCCACTCCAAAACAGTCACAGACAGACACTGGACACAGCCACACAGTACCAAACGGTCACTCACAGACACTGGACAGAGACACACAGTGGCAAGCGGTAACTCTCAGACACAGGAAAGAGCCACACAGTCCCAAACGGTCACTCACAGACACTGGGCAGAGACACACAGTCCCAAACGGTCACTCAAACACACTGGACGGAGCCACATAGTCCCAAACGGTCACTCACAGACAGTGGACAGAGCCACACAGTCCCAAACGGTCACTCACAGACACTGGACAGAGACACAAACTCCCAAACGGTCACTCACAGACACTGGACAGAGACACACAGTCCCAAACGGTCACTCACAGAAAATGGACAGAGACACACAGTCCCAAACGGTCACTCACAGACACTGGACAGAGACACACAGTCCCAAACGTTAACTCAGAGACACTGGACAGAGCCACAAAGAACCAAACGGTCACTCACAGACACTGGACAGAGACACACAGTCCCAACCGGTCACTCACAGACACTGGACAGAGAGACACAGTCCAAAACGGTAACTCACAGACACTGGACAGAGTCACAAAGTCCCAAACGGTCACTCACAGACACTGGACAGAGGCAAAGTCGCAAACGGTCACTCACAGACACTGGTCAGAGACACACAGTCCCAAACTGTAACTCACAGAGAATGGACAGAGCCGCAAAGAACCAAATGGTCACTCTCAGACACTGGACAGAGACACACAGCCCCAAACGAAAATTCACCGACACTGGACTGAGCCACAGGGTCCCAAATGGTCACTCACAGACACTAGACAGAGCCACAAACTCCCAAACGGTCACTAACAGAAAATCAAAAGAGCCGCACACTCCAAAACGGTCACTCACAGACACTGAACAGAGCCACACAACCCCAAACGGTCACTCACAGACACTGAACAGTGACACACAGTCCCAAACGGTCACTCACATACACTGAACAGAGCCACACAGTCCCAAACTGTCACTCACAGTCACTGAACACAGTCACACAGAACCAAAGGGTCACTCACACACACTGGACAGGGCCACACATTCACAAGCGGTCACTCACAGTCACTGAACAGAGCCACACAGTCACAAACGGTCACTCACACACACTGGACAGGGCCACACAGTCCCAAAAGGTCACTCGCATACACTGAACAGAGCCATACAGTCACAAACGGTCACTCACACACACTGGACAGGGCCACACAGTCCCAAAAGGTCACTCGCATACACTGAACAGAGCCATACAGTCACAAACGGTCACTCACACACACTGGACAGGGACACACAGTCCCAAACGGTCACTCATAGACACCGAACAGAGCCACAAAGAACCAAACAGTCACTCACAGACACTGGACAGAGACATACAGTCCCAAGCGGTCACTCACAGACACTGGACAGAGACACACAGTCGCAAACGGTAAATCACAGACACTGGACATTGCAACACAGAAACAAACAGTCACTCACAGACACTGGACAGAGACACACAGTCCCAAACGGTCACTCACAGACACTGGCCTGAGCCACAGGTCCCAAATGGTCACTCACAGACAATCGACAGAGCCACAAACTCCCAAACGGTCACTAACAGAAACTCGACAGAGCCGCCACTCCAAAACAGTCACAGACAGACACTGGACACAGCCACACAGTACCAAACGGTCACTCACAGACACAGAACAGAGCCACACAGTCCCAAACGGTCACTCACATACACTGGACACAGTCACACAGGACCAAATGGTCACTCACGCACACTGGACAGGGCCACATAGTCCAAAACGGTCACTCACAGACACATGACAGAGCCACACAGTCCCAAACAGTCACTCACAGACACTGGACAGTGACACACAGTCGCAAGCGGTCACTCTCAGACACTGGACAGAGCCACACAGAACCAAACGGTCACTCACAGACGCTGGACAGAGCCACAAACTCCCAAATGGTCACTCACAGAAACTGGACAGAGCCGCCACTCCAAAACGGTCACTCACAGACACTGGACAGAGCCACACAATCCGAAACGGTCACTCACAGACACTGGACAGAGCCACACAGAACCAAACGGTCACACGCAGGCACTGGACAGAGCCCTATAGAACCAATCGGTCACTCATAGACACTAGACAGAGCCACAAACTCCCAAATGGTCACTCACAGAAACTGGACAGAGCCGCCACTCCAAAACGGTCACTCACAGACACTGGACAGAGACACACAATCCGAAATGGTCACTCACAGACACTGGACAGAGCCACACAGAACCAAACGGTCACACGCAGGCACTGGACAGAGCCCTATAGAACCAATCGGTCACTCATAGACACTAGAGAGAGCCACACAGTCCCAAACGGTCACTCACAGACACTGGACAGAGATACACAGTCGCAAATGGTCACTCACAGACACTGGACAGAGCCACAGAGTCCCAAACGGTCCCTCACAGACACTGGACAGGGACACACAGTCCCAAACGGTAACTCACAGACACTGGACAGAGCCACAAAGAACCAAACGGTCACTCACAGACACTGGACAGAGATACACAGTCCCAAACCATCACTCACAGACACTGGACAGAGCCACACGGTCCCAAACGAGTCACTCACAGTCATTGGACAGAGACACACAGACCGAGGCAGTCACTCTCAGACACTGGAAAAAGACACACAGACCCAACCGATCACTCACACACACTGCGCAGAGACACACAGTCCCAAACGGTCACTCACAGACACTGGACAGAGCCACACAGGTCCCAAACGGTCACTCACAGACACTGGACTGAGCCACACAGTCCCAAACGGTCACTCACAGACACTGGACGGATCCACACATGTCCCAACGGTCACTCACAGACACTGGACAGAGACACACAGTCCCAAGCAGTCACACACAGATACTGGACAGAGCCACACAGAACCAAACGGTCACTCACAGACACTGGACAGAGACACAAATTCCCAAATGGTCACTCACAGAAACTGGACAGAGCCGCCACTCCAAAACGGTCACTCACAGACACTGGACAGAGCCACACAATCCGAAACGGTCACTCACAGACACTGGATACAGCCACACAGAACCAAACGGTCACACGCAGGCACTGGACAGAGCCCCACAGAACCAAACGGTCACTCATAGACACTAGACAGAGACACACAGTCTCAAACAGTCACTCACAGACACTGGACAGAGCCACACAGTCCCAAACGGTCACTCACAGACATTGGACAGAGCCACAAACTCCCAAATGGTCATTCACAGAAACTGGACAGAGCCGCCACTCCAAAACGGTCACTCACAGACACTGGACAGAGCCCAACAGAATGAAACGGTCGCTCACAGACACTGGATAGAGCCACACAGAACCAAATGGTCACTCATAGACACTAGACAGAGCCACACAGTCCCAAACGGTCACTCACAGACACTGGACAGAGCCACAAAGAACCAAACGGTTACATGCAGGCACTGGACAGAGCCACACAGAACCAAACCGTCACTCATAGACACTAGACAGAGCCACACAGTCCCAAACGGTCACTCACAGACACTGGACAGAGCCACAAAGAACCAAACGGTCACTCACAGACACTGGACAGAGACACACAGTCCCAAACGGTCACTCACAGACACTGGACAGAGCCACAAAGAACCAAACGGTCACTCACAGACACTGGACAGAGCCACACAGTCCCAAACGGTCACTCACAGACACTGGACAGAGCCACACAGGTCCCAAACGGTCACTCACAGACACTGGACAGAGCCACACAGTACCAAACGGTCACTCACAGACACTGGACAGAGCCACACAGGTCCCAAACGGTCACTCACAGACATTGGACAGAGCCACACAGTCCCAAGCAGTCACTCTCAGACACTGGACAGAGCCACACAGTCCCAAACGGTCACTCACAGACACTGGACAGAGCCACAAAGAATCAAACGGTCACTCACAGACATTGGACAGAGCCACACAATCCGAAACGGTCACTCACAGACACTGGATATAGCCACACAGAACCAAACGGTCACATGCTGGCACTGGACAGAGCCCCACAGAACCAAACGGTCACTCATAGACACTAGACAGAGACACACAGTCCCAAACAGTCACTCACAGACACTGGACCGAGCCACACAGAACCAAACAGTCACTCACAGACACTGGACAGAGCCACACAGAACCAAACAGTCACTCACAGACACTGGACGGAGACACACAGTCACAAACAGTCACTCACAGACACTGGACAGAGACATAAAGTCCGAGGCGGTCACTCTCAGACACTGGAAAGAGACACACAGTCCCAAACGGTCACTCACAGACACTGGACAGAGACACACAGTCCCAAACGGTAACTCACAGACACTGGACAGAGACACACAGTCGCAGACGGTCACTCACAGACACTGGACAGAGACACACAGTCGCAAACGCTAACTCACAGACACTGGACAGAGACACACAGTCGCAAACGCTAACTCCCAGACACTGGACAGAGCCACAAAGAACCAAAAGGTCACTCGCATACACTGAACAGAGCCACACAATCCGAAACGGTCACTCACACAGACTGGACAGGGCCACACAGTCCCAAACGGTCACTCATAGACACCGAACACAGCCACAAAGAACCAAACAGTCACTTACAGACACTGGACAGAGACATACAGTCCCAAGCGGTCACTCACAGACACTGGACAGAGACATACAGTCCCAAGCGGTCACTCACAGATACTGGACAGAGACACACAGTCGCAAACGGTAAATCACAGACACTGGACATTGCAACACAGAAACAAACAGTCACTCACAGACACTGGACAGAGACACACAGTCCCAAACGGTCACTCACAGACACTGGCCTGAGCCACAGGTCCCAAATGGTCACTCACAGACAATCGACAGAGCCACAAACTCCCAAACGGTCACTAACAGAAACTCGACAGAGCCGCCACTCCAAAACAGTCACAGACAGACACTGGACACAGCCACACAGAACCAAACGGTCACCCACAGACACAGGAGAGAGCCACACAGTCCCAAACGGTCACTCACATACACTGAACAGTGACACACAGTCCCAAACGGTCACTCACATACACTGAACAGAGCCACACAGTCCCAAACTGTCACTCACAGTCACTGAACACAGTCACACAGAACCAAACGGTCACTCACGCACACTGGACAGGGCCACACATTCACAAGCGGTCACTCACAGTCACTGAACAGAGCCACACAGTCACAAACGGTCACTCACACACACTGGACAGGGCCACACAGTCCCAAAAGGTCACTCGCATACACTGAACAGAGCCATACAGTCACAAACGGTCACTCACACACACTGGACAGGGCCACACAGTCCCAAAAGGTCACTCGCATACACTGAACAGAGCCATACAGTCACAAACGGTCACTCACACACACTGGACAGGGCCACACAGTCCCAAAAGGTCACTCGCATACATTGAACAGAGCCATACAGTCACAAACGGTCACTCACACACACTGGAGAGGGACACACAGTCCCAAACGGTCACTCATAGACACCGAACAGAGCCACAAAGAACCAAACAGTCACTCACAGACACTGGACAGAGACATACAGTCCCAAGCGGTCACTCACAGACACTGGACAGAGACACACAGTCGCAAACGGTAAATCAGAGACACTGGACATTGCAACACAGAAACAAACAGTCACTCACAGACACTGGCCTGAGCCACAGGTCCCAAATGGTCACTCACAGACAATCGACAGAGCCACAAACTCCCAAACGGTCACTAACAGAAACTCGACAGAGCCGCCACTCCAAAACAGTCACAGACAGACACTGGACACAGCCACACAGTACCAAACGGTCACTCACAGACACAGAACAGAGCCACACAGTCCCAAACGGTCACTCACATACACTGGACACAGTCACACAGAACCAAATGGTCACTCACGCACACTGGACAGGGCCACATAGTCCAAAACGGTCACTCACAGACACATGACAGAGCCACACAGTCCCAAACAGTCACTCACAGACACTGGACAGTGACACACAGTCGCAAGCGGTCACTCTCAGACACTGGACAGAACCACACAGAACCAAACGGTCACTCACTGACACTGGAAAGAGACACAAACTCCCAAATGGTCACTCACAGAAACTGGACAGAGCCGCCACTCCAAAACGGTCACTCACAGACACTGGACAGAGCCACACAATCCGAAACGGTCACTCACAGACACTGGACAGAGCCACACAGAACCAAACGGTCACACGCAGGCACAGGACAGAGCCCTATAGAACCAATCGGTCACTCATAGACACTAGACAGAGCCACAAACTCCCAAATGGTCACTCACAGAAACTGGACAGAGCCGCCACTCCAAAACGGTCACTCACAGACACTGGACAGAGCCACACAATCCGAAACGGTCACTCACAGACACTGGACAGAGCCACACAGAACCAAACGGTCACACGCAGACACTGGACAGGGACACACAGTCCCAAACGGTAACTCACAGACACTGGACAGAGCCACAAAGAACCAAACGGTCACTCACAGACACTGGACAGAGATACACAGTCCCAAACCATCACTCACAGACACTGGACAGAGCCACACGGTCCCAAACGAGTCACTCACAGTCATTGGACAGAGACACACAGACCGAGGCAGTCACTCTCAGACACTGGAAAAAGACACACAGACCCAACCGATCACTCACACACACTGCGCAGAGACACACAGTCCCAAACGGTCACTCACAGACACTGGACAGAGCCACACAGGTCCCAAACGGTCACTCACAGACACTGGACAGAGCCACTCAGGTCCCAAACGGTCACTCACAGACACTGGACTGAGCCACACAGTCCCAAACGGTCACTCACAGACACTGGACGGATCCACACATGTCCCAACGGTCACTCACAGACACTGGACAGAGACACACAGTCCCAAGCAGTCACACACAGATACTGGACAGAGCCACACAGAACCAAACGGTCACTCACAGACACTGGACAGAGACACAAATTCCCAAATGGTCACTCACAGAAACTGGACAGAGCCGCCACTCCAAAACGGTCACTCACAGACACTGGACAGAGCCACACAATCCGAAACGGTCACTCACAGACACTGGATACAGCCACACAGAACCAAACGGTCACACGCAGGCACTGGACAGAGCCCCACAGAACCAAACGGTCACTCATAGACACTAGACAGAGACACACAGTCTCAAACAGTCACTCACAGACACTGGACAGAGCCACACAATCCCAAACGGTCACTCACAGACATTGGACAGAGCCACAAACTCCCAAATGGTCATTCACAGAAACTGGACAGAGCCGCCACACCAAAACAGTCACTCACAGACACTGGACAGAGCCCAACAGAATGAAACGGTCGCTCACAGACACTGGATAGAGCCACACAGAACCAAATGGTCACTCATAGACACTAGACAGAGCCACACAGTCCCAAACGGTCACTCACAGACACTGGACAGAGCCACAAAGAACCAAACGGTTACATGCAGGCACTGGACAGAGCCACACAGAACCAAACCGTCACTCATAGACACTAGACAGAGCCACACAGTCCCAAACGGTCACTCACAGACACTGGACAGAGCCACAAAGAACCAAACGGTCACTCACGGACACTGGACAGAGACACACAGTCCCAAACGGTCACTCACAGACACTGGACAGAGACACAAAGAACCAAACGGTCACTCACAGACACTGGACAGAGACACAGAGTCCCAAACCATCACTCACAGACACTGGACAGAGCCACACGGTCCCAAACGGTCACTCACAGTCACTGGACAGAGACACACAGACCGAGGCAGTCACTCTCAGACACTGGAAAGAGACACACAGTCCCAAACGGTCACTCACACACACTGGGCAGAGACACACAGTCCCAAACGGTCACTCAAGAACACTGGACAGAGCCACACAGTCCCAAACGGTCACTCACAGACACTGGACAGAGCCACACAGGTCCCAAACGGTCACTCACAGACACTGGACGGAGACACACAGTCACAAACAGTCACTCACAGACACTGGACAGACACACAAAGTCCGAGGCGGTCACTCTCAGACACTGGAAAGAGACACACAGTCCCAAACGGTCACTCACAGACACTGGACAGAGACACACAGTCCCAAACGGTAACTCACAGACACTGGACAGAGACACACAGTCGCAGACGGTCACTCACAGACACTGGACAGAGACACACAGTCGCAAACGCTAACTCACAGACACTGGACAGAGACACACAGTCCCAAACGGTCACTCACAGACACTGGACCGAGCCACACAGAACCAAACAGTCACTCACAGACACTGGACAGAGCCACACAGAACCAAACAGTCACTCACAGACACTGGACGGAGACACACAGTCACAAACAGTCACTCACAGACACTGGACAGAGACACAAAGTCCGAGGCGGTCACTCTCAGACACTGGAAAGAGACACACAGTCCCAAACGGTCACTCACAGACACTGGACAGAGACACACAGTCCCAAACGGTAACTCACAGACACTGGACAGAGACACACAGTCGCAGACGGTCACTCACAGACACTGGACAGAGACACACAGTCGCAAACGCTAACTCACAGACACTGGACAGAGACACACAGTCGCAAACGCTAACTCCCAGACACTGGACAGAGCCACAAAGAACCAAAAGGTCACTCGCATACACTGAACAGAGCCACACAATCCGAAACGGTCACTCACACACACTGGACAGGGCCACACAGTCCCAAACGGTCACTCATAGACACCGAACACAGCCACAAAGAACCAAACAGTCACTCACAGACACTGGACAGAGACATACAGTCCCAAGCGGTCACTCACAGACACTGGACAGAGACATACAGTCCCAAGCGGTCACTCACAGACACTGGACAGAGACACACAGTCGCAAACGGTAAATCACAGACACTGGACATTGCAACACAGAAACAAACAGTCACTCACAGACACTGGACAGAGACACACAGTCCCAAACGGTCACTCACAGACACTGGCCTGAGCCACAGGTCCCAAATGGTCACTCACAGACAATCGACAGAGCCACAAACTCCCAAACGGTCACTAACAGAAACTCGACAGAGCCGCCACTCCAAAACAGTCACAGACAGACACTGGACACAGCCACACAGTACCAAACGGTCACCCACAGACACAGGAGAGAGCCACACAGTCCCAAACGGTCACTCACATACACTGAACAGTGACACACAGTCCCAAACGGTCACTCACATACACTGAACAGAGCCACACAGTCCCAAACTGTCACTCACAGTCACTGAACACAGTCACACAGAACCAAACGGTCACTCACGCACACTGGACAGGGCCACACATTCACAAGCGGTCACTCACAGTCACGGAACAGAGCCACACAGTCACAAACGGTCACTCACACACACTGGACAGGGCCACACAGTCCCAAAAGGTCACTCGCATACACTGAACAGAGCCATACAGTCACAAACGGTCACTCACACACACTGGACAGGGCCACACAGTCCCAAAAGGTCACTCGCATACACTGAACAGAGCCATACAGTCACAAACGGTCACTCACACACACTGGACAGGGACACACAGTCCCAAACGGTCACTCATAGACACCGATCAGAGCCACAAAGAACCAAACAGTCACTCACAGACACTGGACAGAGACATACAGTCCCAAGCGGTCACTCACAGACACTGGACAGAGACACACAGTCGCAAACGGTAAATCACAGACACTGGACATTGCAACACAGAAACAAACAGTCACTCACAGACACTGGACAGAGACACACAATCCCAAACGGTCACTCACAGACACTGGCCTGAGCCACAGGTCCCAAATGGTCACTCACAGACAATCGACAGAGCCACAAACTCCCAAACGGTCACTAACAGAAACTCGACAGAGCCGCCACTCCAAAACAGTCACAGACAGACACTGGACACAGCCACACAGTACCAAACGGTCACCCACAGACACAGGAGAGAGCCACACAGTCCCAAACGGTCACTCACATACACTGAACAGTGACTCACAGTCCCAAACTGTCACTCACAGTCACTGAACACAGTCACACAGAACCAAACGGTCACTCACGCACACTGGACAGGGCCACACATTCACAAGCGGTCACTCACAGTCACTGAACAGAGCCACACAGTCACAAACGGTCACTCACACACACTGGACAGGGCCACACAGTCCCAAAAGGTCACTCGCATACACTGAACAGAGCCATACAGTCACAAACGGTCACTCACACACACTGGACAGGGCCACACAGTCCCAAAAGATCACTCGCATACACTGAACAGAGCCATACAGTCACAAACGGTCACTCACACACACTGGACAGGGACACACAGTCCCAAACGGTCACTCATAGACACCGAACAGAGCCACAAAGAACCAAACAGTCACTCACAGACACTGGACAGAGACATACAGTCCCAAGCGGTCACTCACAGACACTGGACAGAGACACACAGTCGCAAACAGTAAATCACAGACACTGGACATTGCAACACAGAAACAAACAGTCACTCACAGACACTGGACAGAGACACACAGTCCCAAACGGTCACTCACAGACACTGGCCTGAGCCACAGGTCCCAAATGGTCACTCACAGACAATCGACAGAGCCACAAACTCCCAAACGGTCACTAACAGAAACTCGACAGAGCCGCCACTCCAAAACAGTCACAGACAGACACTGGACACAGCCACACAGTACCAAACGGTCACTCACAGACACAGAACAGAGCCACACAGTCCCAAACGGTCACTCACATACACTGGACACAGTCACACAGAACCAAATGGTCACTCACGCACACTGGACAGGGCCACATAGTCCAAAACGGTCACTCACAGACACATGACAGAGCCACACAGTCCCAAACAGTCACTCACAACACTGGACAGTGACACACAGACGCAAGCGGTCACTCTCAGACACTGGACAGAGCCACACAGAACCAAACGGTCACTCACAGACACTGGAAAGAGACACAAACTCCCAAATGGTCACTCACAGAAACTGGACAGAGCCGCCACTCCAAAACGGTCACTCACAGACACTGGACAGAGCCACACAATCCGAAACGGCCACTCACAGACACTGGACAGAGCCACACAGAACCAAACGGTCACACGCAGGCACTGGACAGAGCCCTATAGAACCAATCGGTCACTCATAGACACTAGACAGAGCCACAAACTCCCAAATGGTCACTCACAGAAACTGGACAGAGCCGCCACTCCAAAACGGTCACTCACAGACACTGGACAGAGCCACACAATCCGAAACGGTCACTCACAGACACTGGACAGAGCCACACAGAACCAAATGGTCACACGCAGGCACTGGACAGAGCCCTATAGAAGCAATCGGTCACTCATAGACACTAGACAGAGCCACACAGTCCCAAACGGTCACTCACAGACACTGGACAGAGACACACAGTCGCAAATGGTCACTCACAGACACTGGACAGAGCCACAGAGTCCCAAACGGTCCCTCACAGACACTGGACAGGGACACACAGTCCCAAACGGTAACTCACAGACACTGGACAGAGCCACAAAGAACCAAACGGTCACTCACAGACACTGGACAGAGATACACAGTCCCAAACCATCACTCACAGACACTGGACAGAGCCACACGGTCCCAAACGAGTCACTCACAGTCATTGGACAGAGACACACAGACCGAGGCAGTCACTCTCAGACACTGGAAAAAGACACACAGACCCAACCGATCACTCACACACACTGCGCAGAGACACACAGTCCCAAACGGTCACTCACAGACACTGGACAGAGCCACACAGGTCCCAAACGGTCACTCACAGACACTGGACAGAGCCACACAGGTCCCAAACGGTCACTCACAGACACTGGACTGAGCCACACAGTCCCAAACGGTCACTCACAGACACTGGACGGATCCACACATGTCCCAACGGTCACTCACAGACACTGGACAGAGACACACAGTCCCAAACGGTCACTCACAGACACTGGACAGAGACACACAGTCCCAAGCAGTCACACACAGATACTGGACAGAGCCACACAGAACCAAACGGTCACTCACAGACACTGGACAGAGACACAAATTCCCAAATGGTCACTCACAGAAACTGGACAGAGCCGCCACTCCAAAACGGTCACTCACAGACACTGGACAGAGCCACACAATCCGAAACGGTCACTCACAGACACTGGATACAGCCACACAGAACCAAACGGTCACACGCAGGCACTGGACAGAGCCCCA
This sequence comes from Isurus oxyrinchus, assembly GCA_026770705.1. Lineage (NCBI taxonomy): Eukaryota > Metazoa > Chordata > Chondrichthyes > Lamniformes > Lamnidae > Isurus > Isurus oxyrinchus. The sequence goes on from JANJGN010001124.1 coordinate 123,122, forward strand.
CAGAACCAAACGGTCACTCATAGACACTAGACAGAGACACACAGTCTCAAACAGTCACTCACAGACACTGGACAGAGCCACACAGTCCCAAACAGTCACTCACAGACATTGGACAGAGCCACAAACTCCCAAATGGTCATTCACAGAAACTGGACAGAGCCGCCACTCCAAAACGGTCACTCACAGACACTGGATAGAGCCACACAGAACCAAATGGTCACTCATAGACACTAGACAGAGCCACACAGTCCCAAACGGTCACTCACAGACACTGGACAGAGCCACAAAGAACCAAACGGTTACATGCAGGCACTGGACAGAGCCACACAGAACCAAACCGTCACTCATAGACACTAGACAGAGCCACACAGTCCCAAACGGTCACTCACAGACACTGGACAGAGCCACAAAGAACCAAACGGTCACTCACAGACACTGGACAGAGACACACAGTCCCAAACGGTCACTCACAGACACTGGACAGAGACACAAAGAACCAAACGGTCACTCACAGACACTGGACAGAGACACAGAGTCCCAAACCATCACTCACAGACACTGGACAGAGCCACACGGTCCCAAACGGTCACTCACAGTCACTGGACAGAGACACACAGACCGAGGCAGTCACTCTCAGACACTGGAAAGAGACACACAGTCCCAAACGGTCACTCACACACACTGGGCAGAGACACACAGTCCCAAACGGTCACTCAAGAACACTGGACAGAGCCACACAGTCCCAAACGGTCACTCACAGACACTGGACAGAGCCACACAGGTCCCAAACGGTCACTCACAGACACTGGACAGAGCCACACAGTACCAAACGGTCACTCACAGACACTGGACAGAGCCACACAGGTCCCAAACGGTCACTCACAGACATTGGACAGAGCCACACAGTCCCAAGCAGTCACTCTCAGACACTGGACAGAGCCACACAGTCCCAAATGGTCACTCACAGACACTGGACAGAGCCACAAAGAATCAAACGGTCACTCACAGACATTGGACAGAGCCACACAATCCGAAACGGTCACTCACAGACACTGGATATAGCCACACAGAACCAAACGGTCACATGCTGGCACTGGACAGAGCCCCACAGAACCAAACGGTCACTCATAGACACTAGACAGAGACACACAGTCCCAAACAGTCACTCACAGACACTGGACCGAGCCACACAGAACCAAACAGTCACTCACAGACACTGGACAGAGCCACACAGAACCAAACAGTCACTCACAGACACTGGACGGAGACACACAGTCACAAACAGTCACTCACAGACACTGGACAGAGACACAAAGTCCGAGGCGGTCACTCTCAGACACTGGAAAGAGACACACAGTCCCAAACGGTCACTCACAGACACTGGACAGAGACACACAGTCCCAAACGGTAACTCACAGACACTGGACAGAGACACACAGTCGCAGACGGTCACTCACAGACACTGGACAGAGACACACAGTCGCAAACGCTAACTCACAGACACTGGACAGAGACACACAGTCGCAAACGCTAACTCCCAGACACTGGACAGAGCCACAAAGAACCAAAAGGTCACTCGCATACACTGAACAGAGCCACACAATCCGAAACGGTCACTCACACACACTGGACAGGGCCACACAGTCCCAAACGGTCACTCATAGACACCGAACAGAGCCACAAAGAACCAAACAGTCACTTACAGACACTGGACAGAGACATACAGTCCCAAGCGGTCACTCACAGACACTGGACAGAGACATACAGTCCCAAGCGGTCACTCACAGATACTGGACAGAGACACACAGTCGCAAACGGTAAATCACAGACACTGGACATTGCAACACAGAAACAAACAGTCACTCACAGACACTGGACAGAGACACACAGTCCCAAACGGTCACTCACAGACACTGGCCTGAGCCACAGGTCCCAAATGGTCACTCACAGACAATCGACAGAGCCACAAACTCCCAAACGGTCACTAACAGAAACTCGACAGAGCCGCCACTCCAAAACAGTCACAGACAGACACTGGACACAGCCACACAGAACCAAACGGTCACCCACAGACACAGGAGAGAGCCACACAGTCCCAAACGGTCACTCACATACACTGAACAGTGACACACAGTCCCAAACGGTCACTCACATACACTGAACAGAGCCACACAGTCCCAAACTGTCACTCACAGTCACTGAACACAGTCACACAGAACCAAACGGTCACTCACGCACACTGGACAGGGCCACACATTCACAAGCGGTCACTCACAGTCACTGAACAGAGCCACACAGTCACAAACGGTCACTCACACACACTGGACAGGGCCACACAGTCCCAAAAGGTCACTCGCATACACTAAACAGAGCCATACAGTCACAAACGGTCACTCACACATACTGGACAGGGCCACACAGTCCCAAAAGGTCACTCGCATACATTGAACAGAGCCATACAGTCACAAACGGTCACTCACACACACTGGACAGGGACACACAGTCCCAAACGGTCACTCATAGACACCGAACAGAGCCACAAAGAACCAAACAGTCACTCACAGACACTGGACAGAGACATACAGTCCCAAGCGGTCACTCACAGACACTGGACAGAGACACACAGTCGCAAACGGTAAATCACAGACACTGGACATTGCAACACAGAAACAAACAGTCACTCACAGACACTGGCCTGAGCCACAGGTCCCAAATGGTCACTCACAGACAATCGACAGAGCCACAAACTCCCAAACGGTCACTAACAGAAACTCGACAGAGCCGCCACTCCAAAACAGTCACAGACAGACACTGGACACAGCCACACAGTACCAAACGGTCACTCACAGACACAGAACAGAGCCACACAGTCCCAAACGGTCACTCACATACACTGGACACAGTCACACAGAACCAAATTGTCACTCACGCACACTGGACAGGGCCACATAGTCCAAAACGGTCACTCACAGACACATGACAGAGCCACACAGTCCCAAACAGTCACTCACAGACACTGGACAGTGACACACAGTCGCAAGCGGTCACTCTCAGACACTGGACAGAGCCACACAGAACCAAACGGTCACTCACTGACACTGGAAAGAGACACAAACTCCCAAATGGTCACTCACAGAAACTGGACAGAGCCGCCACTCCAAAACGGTCACTCACAGACACTGGACAGAGCCACACAATCCGAAACGGTCACTCACAGACACTGGACAGAGCCACACAGAACCAAACGGTCACACGCAGGCACTGGACAGAGCCCTATAGAACCAATCGGTCACTCATAGACACTAGACAGAGCCACAAACTCCCAAATGGTCACTCACAGAAACTGGACAGAGCCGCCACTCCAAAACGGTCACTCACAGACACTGGACAGAGCCACACAATCCGAAACGGTCACTCACAGACACTGGACAGAGCCACACAGAACCAAACGGTCACACGCAGGCACTGGACAGAGCCCTATAGAACCAATCGGTCACTCATAGACACTAGACAGAGCCACACAGTCCCAAACGGTCACTCACAGACACTGGACAGAGACACACAGTCGCAAATGGTCACTCACAGACACTGGACAGGGACACACAGTCCCAAACGGTAACTCACAGACACTGGACAGAGCCACAAAGAACCAAACGGTCACTCACAGACACTGGACAGAGATACACAGTCCCAAACCATCACTCACAGACACTGGACAGAGCCACACGGTCCCAAACGAGTCACTCACAGTCATTGGACAGAGACACACAGACCGAGGCAGTCACTCTCAGACACTGGAAAAAGACACACAGACCCAACCGATCACTCACACACACTGCGCAGAGACACACAGTCCCAAACGGTCACTCACAGACACTGGACAGAGCCACACAGGTCCCAAACGGTCACTCACAGACACTGGACAGAGCCACTCAGGTCCCAAACGGTCACTCACAGACACTGGACTGAGCCACACAGTCCCAAACGGTCACTCACAGACACTGGACGGATCCACACATGTCCCAACGGTCACTCACAGACACTGGACAGAGACACACAGTCCCAAGCAGTCACACACAGATACTGGACAGAGCCACACAGAACCAAACGGTCACTCACAGACACTGGACAGAGACACAAATTCCCAAATGGTCACTCACAGAAACTGGACAGAGCCGCCACTCCAAAACGGTCACTCACAGACACTGGACAGAGCCACACAATCCGAAACGGTCACTCACAGACACTGGATACAGCCACACAGAACCAAACGGTCACACGCAGGCACTGGACAGAGCCCCACAGAACCAAACGGTCACTCATAGACACTAGACAGAGACACACAGTCTCAAACAGTCACTCACAGACACTGGACAGAGCCACACAGTCCCAAACGGTCACTCACAGACATTGGACAGAGCCACAAACTCCCAAATGGTCATTCACAGAAACTGGACAGAGTCGCCACACCAAAACGGTCACTCACAGACACTGGACAGAGCCCAACAGAATGAAACGGTCGCTCACAGACACTGGATAGAGCCACACAGAACCAAATGGTCACTCATAGACACTAGACAGAGCCACACAGTCCCAAACGGTCACTCACAGACACTGGACAGAGCCACAAAGAACCAAACGGTTACATGCAGGCACTGGACAGAGCCACACAGAACCAAACCGTCACTCATAGACACTAGACAGAGCCACACAGTCCCAAACGGTCACTCACAGACACTGGACAGAGCCACAAAGAACCAAACGGTCACTCACAGACACTGGACAGAGACACACAGTCCCAAACGGTCACTCACAGACACTGGACAGAGACACAAAGAACCAAACGGTCACTCACAGACACTGGACAGAGACACAGAGTCCCAAACCATCACTCACAGACACTGGACAGAGCCACACGGTCCCAAACGGTCACTCACAGTCACTGGACAGAGACACACAGACCGAGGCAGTCACTCTCAGACACTGGAAAGAGACACACAGTCCCAAACGGTCACTCACACACACTGGGCAGAGACACACAGTCCCAAACGGTCACTCAAGAACACTGGACAGAGCCACACAGTCCCAAAAGGTCACTCACAGACACTGGACAGAGCCACACAGGTCCCAAACGGTCACTCACAGACACTGGACAGAGCCACACAGTAACAAACGGTCACTCACAGACACTGGACAGAGCCACACAGGTCCCAAACGGTCACTCACAGACATTGGACAGAGCCACACAGTCCCAAGCAGTCACTCTCAGACACTAGACAGAGCCACACAGTCCCAAACGGTCACTCACAGACACTGGACAGAGCCACAAAGAATCAAACGGTCACTCACAGACATTGGACAGAGCCACACAATCCGAAACGGTCACTCACAGACACTGGATATAGCCACACAGAACCAAACGGTCACATGCTGGCACAGGACAGAGCCCCACAGAACCAAACGGTCACTCATAGACACTAGACAGAGACACACAGTCCCAAACGGTCACTCACAGACACTGGACCGAGCCACACAGAACCAAACAGTCACTCACAGACACTGGATGGAGACACACCGTCACAAACAGTCACTCACAGACACTGGACAGACACACAAAGTCCGAGGCGGTCACTCTCAGACACTGGAAAGAGACACACAGTCCCAAACGGTCACTCACAGACACTGGACAGAGACACACAGTCCAAAACGGTAACTCACAGACACTGGACAGAGACACACAGTCGCAGACGGTCACTCACAGACACTGGACAGAGACACACAGTCGCAAACGCTAACTCACAGACACTGGACAGAGACACACAGTCCCAAACGGTCACTCACAGACACTGGACCGAGCCACACAGAACCAAACAGTCACTGGACAGAGCCACACAGAACCAAACAGTCACTCACAGACACTGGACGGAGACACACAGTCACAAACAGTCACTCACAGACACTGGACAGAGACACAAAGTCCGAGGCGGTCACTCTCAGACACTGGAAAGAGACACACAGTCCCAAACGGTCACTCACAGACACTGGACAGAGACACACAGTCCCAAACGGTAACTCACAGACACTGGACTGAGACACACAGTCGCAGACGGTCACTCACAGACACTGGACAGAGACACACAGTCGCAAACGCTAACTCACAGACACTGGACAGAGACACACAGTCGCAAACGCTAACTCCCAGACACTGGACAGAGCAACAAAGAACCAAAAGGTCACTCGCATACACTGAACAGAGCCACACAATCCGAAACGGTCACTCACACACACTGGACAGGGCCACACAGTCCCAAACGGTCACTCATAGACACCGAACACAGCCACAAAGAACCAAACAGTCACTCACAGACACTGGACAGAGACATACAGTCCCAAGCGGTCACTCACAGACACTGGACAGAGACATACAGTCCCAAGCGGTCACTCACAGACACTGGACAGAGACACACAGTCGCAAACGGTAAATCACAGACACTGGACATTGCAACACAGAAACAAACAGTCACTCACAGACACTGGACAGAGACACACAGTCCCAAACGGTCACTCACAGACACTGGACAGAGACACACAGTCCAAAACGGTAACTCACAGACACTGGACAGAGACACACAGTCGCAGACGGTCACTCACAGACACTGGACAGAGTCACACAGTCCAAAACGGTAACTCACAGACACTGGACAGAGACACACAGTCGCAGATGGTCACTCACAGACACTGGACAGAGACACACAGTCGCAAACGCTAACTCACAGACACTGGACAGAGACACACAGTCCCAAACGGTCACTCACAGACACTGGACCGAGCCACACAGAACCAAACAGTCACTCACAGACACTGGACAGAGCCACACAGAACCAAACAGTCACTCACAGACACTGGACGGAGACACACAGTCACAAACAGTCACTCACAGACACTGGACAGAGACACAAAGTCCGAGGCGGTCACTCTCAGACACTGGAAAGAGACACACAGTCCCAAACGGTCACTCACAGACACTGGACAGAGACATACAGTCCCAAACGGTCACTCAAGAACACTGGACAGAGCCACACAGTCCCAAAAGGTCACTCACAGACACTGGACAGAGCCACACAGGTCCCAAACGGTCACTCACAGACATTGGACAGAGCCACACAGTCCCAAGCAGTCACTCTCAGACACTAGACAGAGCCACACAGTCCCAAACGGTCACTCACAGACACTGGACAGAGCCACAAAGAATCAAACGGTCACTCACAGACATTGGACAGAGCCACACAATCCGAAACGGTCACTCACAGACACTGGATATAGCCACACAGAACCAAACGGTCACATGCTGGCACAGGACAGAGCCCCACAGAACCAAACGGTCACTCATAGACACTAGACAGAGACACACAGTCCCAAACGGTCACTCACAGACACTGGACCGAGCCACACAGAACCAAACAGTCACTCACAGACACTGGATGGAGACACACCGTCACAAACAGTCACTCACAGACACTGGACAGACACACAAAGTCCGAGGCGGTCACTCTCAGACACTGGAAAGAGACACACAGTCCCAAACGGTCACTCACAGACACTGGACAGAGACACACAGTCCAAAACGGTAACTCACAGACACTGGACAGAGACACACAGTCGCAGACGGTCACTCACAGACACTGGACAGAGACACACAGTCGCAAACGCTAACTCACAGACACTGGACAGAGACACACAGTCCCAAACGGTCACTCACAGACACTGGACCGAGCCACACAGAACCAAACAGTCACTGGACAGAGCCACACAGAACCAAACAGTCACTCACAGACACTGGACGGAGACACACAGTCACAAACAGTCACTCACAGACACTGGACAGAGACACAAAGTCCGAGGCGGTCACTCTCAGACACTGGAAAGAGACACACAGTCCCAAACGGTCACTCACAGACACTGGACAGAGACACACAGTCCCAAACGGTAACTCACAGACACTGGACTGAGACACACAGTCGCAGACGGTCACTCACAGACACTGGACAGAGACACACAGTCGCAAACGCTAACTCACAGACACTGGACAGAGACACACAGTCGCAAACGCTAACTCCCAGACACTGGACAGAGCAACAAAGAACCAAAAGGTCACTCGCATACACTGAACAGAGCCACACAATCCGAAACGGTCACTCACACACACTGGACAGGGCCACACAGTCCCAAACGGTCACTCATAGACACCGAACACAGCCACAAAGAACCAAACAGTCACTCACAGACACTGGACAGAGACATACAGTCCCAAGCGGTCACTCACAGACACTGGACAGAGACATACAGTCCCAAGCGGTCACTCACAGACACTGGACAGAGACACACAGTCGCAAACGGTAAATCACAGACACTGGACATTGCAACACAGAAACAAACAGTCACTCACAGACACTGGACAGAGACACACAGTCCCAAACGGTCACTCACAGACACTGGACAGAGACACACAGTCCAAAACGGTAACTCACAGACACTGGACAGAGACACACAGTCGCAGACGGTCACTCACAGACACTGGACAGAGTCACACAGTCCAAAACGGTAACTCACAGACACTGGACAGAGACACACAGTCGCAGATGGTCACTCACAGACACTGGACAGAGACACACAGTCGCAAACGCTAACTCACAGACACTGGACAGAGACACACAGTCCCAAACGGTCACTCACAGACACTGGACCGAGCCACACAGAACCAAACAGTCACTCACAGACACTGGACAGAGCCACACAGAACCAAACAGTCACTCACAGACACTGGACGGAGACACACAGTCACAAACAGTCACTCACAGACACTGGACAGAGACACAAAGTCCGAGGCGGTCACTCTCAGACACTGGAAAGAGACACACAGTCCCAAACGGTCACTCACAGACACTGGACAGAGACATACAGTCCCAAACGGTCACTCAAGAACACTGGACAGAGCCACACAGTCCCAAAAGGTCACTCACAGACACTGGACAGAGCCACACAGGTCCCAAACGGTCACTCACAGACACTGGACAGAGCCACACAGTAACAAACGGTCACTCACAGACACTGGACAGAGCCACACAGGTCCCAAACGGTCACTCACAGACATTGGACAGAGCCACACAGTCCCAAGCAGTCACTCTCAGACACTAGACAGAGCCACACAGTCCCAAACGGTCACTCACAGACACTGGACAGAGCCACAAAGAATCAAACGGTCACTCACAGACATTGGACAGAGCCACACAATCCGAAACGGTCACTCACAGACACTGGATATAGCCACACAGAACCAAACGGTCACATGCTGGCACAGGACAGAGCCCCACAGAACCAAACGGTCACTCATAGACACTAGACAGAGACACACAGTCCCAAACGGTCACTCACAGACACTGGACCGAGCCACACAGAACCAAACAGTCACTCACAGACACTGGACAGAGCCACACAGAACCAAACAGTCACTCACAGACACTGGATGGAGACACACCGTCACAAACAGTCACTCACAGACACTGGACAGACACACAAAGTCCGAGGCGGTCACTCTCAGACACTGGAAAGAGACACACAGTCCCAAACGGTCACTCACAGACACTGGACAGAGACACACAGTCCAAAACGGTAACTCACAGACACTGGACAGAGACACACAGTCGCAGACGGTCACTCACAGACACTGGACAGAGACACACAGTCGCAAACGCTAACTCACAGACACTGGACAGAGACACACAGTCCCAAACGGTCACTCACAGACACTGGACCGAGCCACACAGAACCAAACAGTCACTGGACAGAGCCACACAGAACCAAACAGTCACTCACAGACACTGGACGGAGACACACAGTCACAAACAGTCACTCACAGACACTGGACAGAGACACAAAGTCCGAGGCGGTCACTCTCAGACACTGGAAAGAGACACACAGTCCCAAACGGTCACTCACAGACACTGGACAGAGACACACAGTCCCAAACGGTAACTCACAGACACTGGACTGAGACACACAGTCGCAGACGGTCACTCACAGACACTGGACAGAGACACACAGTCGCAAACGCTAACTCACAGACACTGGACAGAGACACACAGTCGCAAACGCTAACTCCCAGACACTGGACAGAGCAACAAAGAACCAAAAGGTCACTCGCATACACTGAACAGAGCCACACAATCCGAAACGGTCACTCACACACACTGGACAGGGCCACACAGTCCCAAACGGTCACTCATAGACACCGAACACAGCCACAAAGAACCAAACAGTCACTCACAGACACTGGACAGAGACATACAGTCCCAAGCGGTCACTCACAGACACTGGACAGAGACATACAGTCCCAAGCGGTCACTCACAGACACTGGACAGAGACACACAGTCGCAAACGGTAAATCACAGACACTGGACATTGCAACACAGAAACAAACAGTCACTCACAGACACTGGACAGAGACACACAGTCCCAAACGGTCACTCACAGACACTGGACAGAGACACACAGTCCAAAACGGTAACTCACAGACACTGGACAGAGACACACAGTCGCAGACGGTCACTCACAGACACTGGACAGAGTCACACAGTCCAAAACGGTAACTCACAGACACTGGACAGAGACACACAGTCGCAGATGGTCACTCACAGACACTGGACAGAGACACACAGTCGCAAACGCTAACTCACAGACACTGGACAGAGACACACAGTCCCAAACGGTCACTCACAGACACTGGACCGAGCCACACAGAACCAAACAGTCACTCACAGACACTGGACAGAGCCACACAGAACCAAACAGTCACTCACAGACACTGGACGGAGACACACAGTCACAAACAGTCACTCACAGACACTGGACAGAGACACAAAGTCCGAGGCGGTCACTCTCAGACACTGGAAAGAGACACACAGTCCCAAACGGTCACTCACAGACACTGGACAGAGACACACAGTCCCAAACGGTAACTCACAGACACTGGACAGAGACACACAGTCGCAGACGGTCACTCACAGACACTGGACAGAGACACACAGTCGCAAACGCTAACTCACAGACACTGGACAGAGACACACAGTCGCAAACGCTAACTCCCAGACACTGGACAGAGCCACAAAGAACCAAAAGGTCACTCGCATACACTGAACAGAGACACACAATCCGAAACGGTCACTCTCACACACTGGACAGGGCCACACAGTCCCAAACGGTCACTCATAGACACCGAACACAGCCACAAAGAACCAAACAGTCACTTACAGACACTGGACAGAGACATACAGTCCCAAGCGGTCACTCACAGACACTGGACAGAGACATACAGTCCCAAACAGTCACTCACAGACATTGGACAGAGACACACAGTCCCAAACGGTCACTCACAGACACTGGCCTGAGCCACAGGTCCCAAATGGTCACTCACAGACAATCGACAGAGCCACAAACTCCCAAACGGTCACTAACAGAAACTCGACAGAGCCGCCACTCCAAAACAGTCACAGACAGACACTGGACACAGCCACACAGTACCAAACGGTCACCCACAGACACAGGAGAGAGCCACACAGTCCCAAACGGTCACTCACATACACTGAACAGTGACACACAGTCCCAAACGGTCACTCACATACACTGAACAGAGCCACACAGTCCCAAACTGTCACTCACAGTCACTGAACACAGTCACACAGAACCAAACGGTCACTCACGCACACTGGACAGGGCCACACATTCACAAGCGGTCACTCACAGTCACTGAACAGAGCCACACAGTCACAAACGGTCACTCACACACACTGGACAGGGCCACACAGTCCCAAAAGGTCACTCGCATACACTGAACAGAGCCATACAGTCACAAACGGTCACTCACACACACTGGACAGGGCCACACAGTCCCAAAAGATCACTCGCATACACTGAACAGAGCCATACAGTCACAAACGGTCACTCACACACACTGGACAGGGACACACAGTCCCAAACGGTCACTCATAGACACCGAACAGAGCCACAAAGAACCAAACAGTCACTCACAGACACTGGACAGAGACATACAGTCCCAAGCGGTCACTCACAGACACTGGACAGAGACACACAGTCGCAAACGGTAAATCACAGACACTGGACATTGCAACACAGAAACAAACAGTCACTCACAGACACTGGACAGAGACACACAGTCCCAAACGGTCACTCACAGACACTGGCCTGAGCCACAGGTCCCAAATGGTCACTCACAGACAATCGACAGAGCCACAAACTCCCAAACGGTCACTAACAGAAACTCGACAGAGCCGCCACTCCAAAACAGTCACAGACAGACACTGGACACAGCCACACAGTACCAAACGGTCACTCACAGACACAGAACAGAGCCACACAGTCCCAACGGTCACTCACATACACTGGACACAGTCACACAGAACCAAATGGTCACTCACGCACACTGGACAGGGCCACATAGTCCAAAACGGTCACTCACAGACACATGACAGAGCCACACAGTCCCAAACAGTCACTCACAGACACTGGACAGTGACACACAGTCGCAAGCGGTCACTCTCAGACACTGGACAGAGCCACACAGAACCAAACGGTCACTCACAGACACTGGAAAGAGACACAAACTCCCAAATGGTCACTCACAGAAACTGGACAGAGCCGCCACTCCAAAACGGTCACTCACAGACACTGGACAGAGCCACACAATCCGAAACGGTCACTCACAGACACTGGACAGAGCCACACAGAACCAAACGGTCACACGCAGGCACTGGACAGAGCCCTATAGAACCAATCGGTCACTCATAGACACTAGACAGAGCCACAAACTCCCAAATGGTCACTCACAGAAACTGGACAGAGCCGCCACTCCAAAACGGTCACTCACAGACACTGGACAGAGCCACACAATCCGAAACGGTCACTCACAGACACTGGAAAGAGCCACACAGAACCAAACGGTCACACGCAGGCACTGGACAGAGCCCTATAGAACCAATCGGTCACTCATAGACACTAGACAGAGCCACACAGTCCCAAACGGTCACTCACAGACACTGGACAGAGACACACAGTCGCAAATGGTCACTCACAGACACTGGACAGAGCCACAGAGTCCCAAACGGTCCCTCACAGACACTGGACAGGGACACACAGTCCCAAACGGTAACTCACAGACACTGGACAGAGCCACAAAGAACCAAACGGTCACTCACAGACACTGGACAGAGATACACAGTCCCAAACCATCACTCACAGACACTGGACAGAGCCACACGGTCCCAAACGAGTCACTCACAGTCATTGGACAGAGACACACAGACCGAGGCAGTCACTCTCAGACACTGGAAAAAGACACACAGACCCAACCGATCACTCACTGCGCAGAGACACACAGTCCCAAACGGTCACTCACAGACACTGGACAGAGCCACACAGGTCCCAAACGGTCACTCACAGACACTGGACAGAGCCACACAGGTCCCAAACGGTCACTCACAGACACTGGACTGAGCCACACAGTCCCAAACGGTCACTCACAGACACTGGACGGATCCACACATGTCCCAACGGTCACTCACAGACACTGGACAGAGACACACAGTCCCAAGCAGTCACACACAGATACTGGACAGAGCCACACAGAACCAAACGGTCACTCACAGACACTGGACAGAGACACAAATTCCCAAATGGTCACTCACAGAAACTGGACAGAGCCGCCACTCCAAAACGGTCACTCACAGACACTGGACAGAGCCACACAATCCGAAACGGTCACTCACAGACACTGGATACAGCCACACAGAACCAAACGGTCACACGCAGGCACTGGACAGAGCCCCACAGAACCAAACGGTCACTCATAGACACTAGACAGAGACACACAGTCTCAAACAGTCACTCACAGACACTGGACAGAGCCACACAGTCCCAAACGGTCACTCACAGACATTGGACAGAGCCACAAACTCCCAAATGGTCATTCACAGAAACTGGACAGAGCCGCCACTCCAAAACGGTCACTCACAGACACTGGACAGAGCCCAACAGAATGAAACGGTCGCTCACAGACACTGGATAGAGCCACACAGAACCAAATGGTCACTCATAGACACTAGACAGAGCCACACAGTCCCAAACGGTCACTCACAGACACTGGACAGAGCCACAAAGAACCAAACGGTTACATGCAGGCACTGGACAGAGCCACACAGAACCAAACCGTCACTCATAGACACTAGACAGAGCCACACAGTCCCAAACGGTCACTCACAGACACTGGACAGAGCCACAAAGAACCAAACGGTCACTCACAGACACTGGACAGAGACACACAGTCCCAAACGGTCACTCACAGACACTGGACAGAGACACAAAGAACCAAACGGTCACTCACAGACACTGGACAGAGACACAGAGTCCCAAACCATCACTCACAGACACTGGACAGAGCCACACGGTCCCAAACGGTCACTCACAGTCACTGGACAGAGACACACAGACCGAGGCAGTCACTCTCAGACACTGGAAAGAGACACACAGTCCCAAACGGTCACTCACACACACTGGGCAGAGACACACAGTCCCAAACGGTCACTCAAGAACACTGGACAGAGCCACACAGTCCCAACCGGTCACTCACAGACACTGGACAGAGCCACACAGGTCCCAAACGGTCACTCACAGACACTGGACAGAGCCACACAGTACCAAACGGTCACTCACAGACACTGGACAGAGCCACACAGGTCCCAAAAGGTCACTCACAGACATTGGACAGAGCCACACAGTCCCAAGCAGTCACTCTCAGACACTAGACAGAGCCACACAGTCCCAAACGGTCACTCACAGACACTGGACAGAGCCACAAAGAATCAAACGGTCACTCACAGACATTGGACAGAGCCACACAATCCGAAACGGTCACTCACAGACACTGGATATAGCCACACAGAACCAAACGGTCACATGCTGGCACTGGACAGAGCCCCACAGAACCAAACGGTCACTCATAGACACTAGACAGAGACACACAGTCCCAAACGGTCACTCACAGACACTGGACCGAGCCACACAGAACCAAACAGTCACTCACAGACACTGGACAGAGCCACACAGAACCAAACAGTCACTCACAGACACTGGACGGAGACACACAGTCACAAACAGTCACTCACAGACACTGGACAGAGACACAAAGTCCGAGGCGGTCACTCTCAGACACTGGAAAGAGACACACAGTCCCAAACGGTCACTCACAGACACTGGACAGAGCCACACAATCCAAAAAGGTCACTCACAGACACTGGATACAGCCACACAGAACCAAACGGTCACACGCAGGCACTGGACAGAGCCCCACAGAACCAAACGGTCACTCATAGACACTAGACAGAGACACACAGTCTCAAACAGTCACTCACAGACACTGGACAGAGCCACACAGTCCCAAACGGTCACTCACAGACATTGGACAGAGCCACAAACTCCCAAATGGTCATTCACAGAAACTGGACAGAGCCGCCACTCCAAAACGGTCACTCACAGACACTGGACAGAGCCCAACAGAATGAAACGGTCGCTCACAGACACTGGATAGAGCCACACAGAACCAAATGGTCACTCATAGACACTAGACAGAGCCACACAGTCCCAAACGGTCACTCACAGACACTGGACAGAGCCACAAAGAACCAAACGGTTACATGCAGGCACTGGACAGAGCCACACAGAACCAAACCGTCACTCATAGACACTAGACAGAGCCACACAGTCCCAAACGGTCACTCACAGACACTGGACAGAGCCACAAAGAACCAAACGGTCACTCACAGACACTGGACAGAGACACACAGTCCCAAACGGTCACTCACAGACACTGGACAGAGACACAAAGAACCAAACGGTCACTCACAGACACTGGACAGAGACACAGAGTCCCAAACCATCACTCACAGACACTGGACAGAGACACACAGTCCCAAACGGTCACTCACAGACACTGGACAGAGACACAAAGAACCAAACGGTCACTCACAGTCACTGGACAGAGACACACAGACCGAGGCAGTCACTCTCAGACACTGGAAAGAGACACACAGTCCCAAACGGTCACTCACACACACTGGGCAGAGACACACAGTCCCAAACGGTTACTCAAGAACACTGGACAGAGCCACACAGTCCCAAACGGTCACTCACAGACACTGGACAGAGCCACACAGGTCCCAAACGGTCACTCACAGACACTGGACAGAGCCACAAAGAACCAAACGGTTACATGCAGGCACTGGACAGAGCCACACAGAACCAAACCGTCACTCATAGACACTAGACAGAGCCACACAGTCCCAAACGGTCACTCACAGACACTGGACAGAGCCACAAAGAACTAAACGGTCACTCACAGACACTGGACAGAGACACACAGTCCCAAACGGTCACTCACAGACACTGGACAGAGACACAAAGAACCAAACGGTCACTCACAGACACTGGACAGAGCCACACGGTCCCAAACGGTCACTCACAGTCACTGGACAGAGACACACAGACCGAGGCAGTCACTCTCAGACACTGGAAAGAGACACACAGTCCCAAACGGTCACTCACACACACTGGGCAGAGACACACAGTCCCAAACGGTCACTCAAGAACACTGGACAGAGCCACACAGTCCCAAACGGTCACTCACAGACACTGGACAGAGCCACACAGTACCAAACGGTCACTCACAGACACTGGACAGAGCCACACAGGTCCCAAACGGTCACTCACAGACATTGGACAGAGCCACACAGTCCCAAGCAGTCACTCTCAGACACTGGACAGAGCCACACAGTCCCAAACGGTCACTCACAGACACTGGACAGAGCCACAAAGAATCAAACGGTCACTCACAGACATTGGACAGAGCCACACAATCCGAAACGGTCACTCACAGACACTGGATATAGCCACACAGAACCAAACGGTCACATGCTGGCACTGGACAGAGCCCCACAGAACCAAACGGTCACTCATAGACACTAGACAGAGACACACAGTCCCAAACGGTCACTCACAGATACTGGACCGAGCCACGCAGAACCAAACAGTCACTCACAGACACTGGACAGAGCCACACAGAACCAAACAGTCACTCACAGACACTGGACGGAGACACACAGTCACAAACAGTCACTCACAGACACTGGACAGAGACACAAAGTCCGAGGCGGTCACTCTCAGACACTGGAAAGAGACACACAGTCCCAAACGGTCACTCATAGACACTAGACAGAGCCACACAGTCCCAAACGGTCACTCACAGACACTGGACAGAGCCACAAAGAACTAAACGGTCACTCACAGACACTGGACAGAGACACACAGTCCCAAACGGTCACTCACAGACACTGGACAGAGACACAAAGAACCAAACGGTCACTCACAGACACTGGACAGAGCCACACGGTCCCAAACGGTCACTCACAGTCACTGGACAGAGACATACAGACCGAGGCAGTCACTCTCAGACACTGGAAAGAGACACACAGTCCCAAACGGTCACTCACACACACTGGGCAGAGACACACAGTCCCAAACGGTCACTCAAGAACACTGGACAGAGCCACACAGTCCCAAACGGTCACTCACAGACACTGGACAGAGCCACACATTACCAAACGGTCACTCACAGACACTGGACAGAGCCACACAGGTCCCAAACGGTCACTCACAGACATTGGACAGAGCCACACAGTCCCAAGCAGTCACTCTCAGACACTGGACAGAGCCACACAGTCCCAAACGGTCACTCACAGACACTGGACAGAGCCACAAAGAATCAAACGGTCACTCACAGACATTGGACAGAGCCACACAATCCGAAACGGTCACTCACAGACACTGGATATAGCCACACAGAACCAAACGGTCACATGCTGGCACTGGACAGAGCCCCACAGAACCAAACGGTCACTCATAGACACTAGACAGAGACACACAGTCCCAAACGGTCACTCACAGATACTGGACCGAGCCACACAGAACCAAACAGTCACTCACAGACACTGGACAGAGCCACACAGAACCAAACAGTCACTCACAGACACTGGACGGAGACACACAGTCACAAACAGTCACTCACAGACACTGGACAGAGACACAAAGTCCGAGGCGGTCACTCTCAGACACTGGAAAGAGACACACAGTCCCAAACGGTCACTCACAGACACTGGACAGAGTCACACAGTCCCAAACGGTAACTCACAGACACTGGACAGAGACACACAGTCGCAGACGGTCACTCACAGACACTGGACAGAGACACACAGTCGCAAACGCTAACTCACAGACACTGGACAGAGACACACAGTCGCAAACGCTAACTCCCAGACACTGGACAGAGCCACAAAGAACCAAAAGGTCACTCGCATACACTGAACAGAGCCACACAATCCGAAACGGTCACTCACACACACTGGACAGGGCCACACAGTCCCAAACGGTCACTCATAGACACCGAACACAGCCACAAAGAACCAAACAGTCACTCACAGACACTGGACAGAGACATACAGTCCCAAGCGGTCACTCACAGACACTGGACAGAGACATACAGTCCCAAGCGGTCACTCACAGACACTGGACAGAGACACACAGTCGCAAACGGTAAATCACAGACACTGGACATTGCAACACAGAAACAAACAGTCACTCACAGACACTGGACAGAGACACACAGTCCCAAACGGTCACTCATAGACACTGGCCTGAGCCACAGGTCCCAAATGGTCATTCACAGACAATCGACAGAGCCACAAACTCCCAAACGGTCACTAACAGAAACTCGACAGAGCCGCCACTCCAAAACAGTCACAGACAGACACTGGACACAGCCACACAGTACCAAACGGTCACCCATAGACACAGGAGAGAGCCACACAGTCCCAAACGGTCACTCACATACACTGAACAGTGACACACAGTCCCAAACGGTCACTCACATACACTGAACAGAGCCACACAGTCCCAAACTGTCACTCACAGTCACTGAACACAGTCACACAGAACCAAACGGTCACTCACGCACACTGGACAGGGCCACACATTCACAAGCGGTCACTCACAGTCACTGAACAGAGCCACACAGTCACAAACGGTCACTCACACACACAGGACAGGGCCACACAGTCCCAAAAGGTCACTCGCATACACTGAACAGAGCCATACAGTCACAAACGGTCACTCACACACACTGGACAGGGCCACACAGTCCCAAAAGGTCACTCGCATACACTGAACAGAGCCATACAGTCACAAACGGTCACTCACACACACTGGACAGGGACACACAGTCCCAAACGGTCACTCATAGACACCGAACAGAGCCACAAAGAACCAAACAGTCACTCACAGACACTGGACAGAGACATACAGTCCCAAGCGGTCACTCACAGACACTGGACAGAGACACACAGTCGCAAACGGTAAATCACAGACACTGGACATTGCAACACAGAAACAAACAGTCACTCACAGACACTGGACAGAGACACACAGTCCCAAACGGTCACTCACAGACACTGGCCTGAGCCACAGGTCCCAAATGGTCACTCACAGACAATCGACATAGCCACAAACTCCCAAACGGTCACTAACAGAAACTCGACAGAGCCGCCACTCCAAAACAGTCACAGACAGACACTGGACACAGCCACACAGTACCAAACGGTCACTCACAGACACAGAACAGAGCCACACAGTCCCAAACGGTCACTCACATACACTGGACACAGTCACACAGAACCAAATGGTCACTCACGCACACTGGACAGGGCCACATAGTCCAAAACGGTCACTCACAGACACATGACAGAGCCACACAGTCCCAAACAGTCACTCACAGACACTGGACAGTGACACACAGTCGCAAGCGGTCACTCTCAGACACTGGACAGAGCCACACAGAACCAAATGGTCACTCACAGACACTGGACAGAGCCACAAACTCCCAAATGGTCACTCACAGAAACTGGACAGAGCCGCCACTCCAAAACGGTCACTCACAGACACTGGACAGAGCCACACAATCCGAAACGGTCACTCACAGACACTGGACAGAGCCACACAGAACCAAACGGTCACACGCAGGCACTGGACAGAGCCCTATAGAACCAATCGGTCACTCATAGACACTAGACAGAGCCACAAACTCCCAAATGGTCACTCACAGAAACTGGACAGAGCCGCCACTCCAAAACGGTCACTCACAGACACTGGACAGAGACACACAATCCGAAACGGTCACTCACAGACACTGGACAGAGCCACACAGAACCAAACGGTCACACGCAGGCACTGGACAGAGCCCTATAGAACCAATCGGTCACTCATAGACACTAGACAGAGCCACACAGTCCCAAACGGTCACTCACAGACACTGGACAGAGACACACAGTCGCAAATGGTCACTCACAGACACTGGACAGAGCCACAGAGTCCCAAACGGTCCCTCACAGACACTGGACAGGGACACACAGTCCCAAACGGTAACTCACAGACACTGGACAGAGCCACAAAGAACCAAACGGTCACTCACAGACACTGGACAGAGATACACAGTCCCAAACCATCACTCACAGACACTGGACAGAGCCACACGGTCCCAAACGAGTCACTCACAGTCATTGGACAGAGACACACAGACCGAGGCAGTCACTCTCAGACACTGGAAAAAGACACACAGACCCAACCGATCACTCACACACACTGCGCAGAGACACACAGTCCCAAACGGTCACTCACAGACACTGGACAGAGCCACACAGGTCCCAAACGGTCACTCACAGACACTGGACAGAGCCACACAGGTCCCAAACGGTCACTCACAGACACTGGACTGAGCCACACAGTCCCAAACGGTCACTCACAGACACTGGACGGATCCACACATGTCCCAACGGTCACTCACAGACACTGGACAGAGACACACAGTCCCAAGCAGTCACACACAGATACTGGACAGAGCCACACAGAACCAAACGGTCACTCACAGACACTGGACAGAGACACAAATTCCCAAATGGTCACTCACAGAAACTGGACAGAGCCGCCACTCCAAAACGGTCACTCACAGACACTGGACAGAGCCACACAATCCGAAACGGTCACTCACAGACACTGGATACAGCCACACAGAACCAAACGGTCACACGCAGGCACTGGACAGAGCCCCACAGAACCAAACGGTCACTCATAGACACTAGACAGAGACACACAGTCTCAAACAGTCACTCACAGACACTGGACAGAGCCACACAGTCCCAAACGGTCACTCACAGACATTGGACAGAGCCACAAACTCCCAAATGGTCATTCACAGAAACTGGACAGAGCCGCCACACCAAAACGGTCACTCACAGACACTGGACAGAGCCCAACAGAATGAAACGGTCGCTCACAGACACTGGATAGAGCCACACAGAACCAAATGGTCACTCATAGACACTAGACAGAGCCACACAGTCCCAAACGGTCACTCACAGACACTGGACAGAGCCACAAAGAACCAAACGGTTACATGCAGGCACTGGACAGAGCCACACAGAACCAAACCGTCACTCATAGACACTAGACAGAGCCACACAGTCCCAAACGGTCACTCACAGACACTGGACAGAGCCACAAAGAACCAAACGGTCACTCACAGACACTGGACAGAGACACACAGTCCCAAACGGTCACTCACAGACACTGGACAGAGACACAAAGAACCAAACGGTCACTCACAGATACTGGACAGAGACACAGAGTCCCAAACCATCACTCACAGACACTGGACAGAGCCACACGGTCCCAAACGGTCACTCACAGTCACTGGACAGAGACACACAGACCGAGGCAGTCACTCTCAGACACTGGAAAGAGACACACAGTCCCAAACGGTCACTCACACACACTGGGCAGAGACACACAGTCCCAAACGGTCACTCAAGAACACTGGACAGAGCCACACAGTCCCAAACGGTCACTCACAGACACTGGACAGAGCCACACAGGTCCCAAACGGTCACTCACAGACATTGGACAGAGCCACACAGTCCCAAGCAGTCACTCTCAGACACTGGACAGAGCCACACAGTCCCAAACGGTCACTCACAGACACTGGACAGAGCCACAAAGAATCAAACGGTCACTCACAGACATTGGACAGAGCCACACAATCCGAAACGGTCACTCACAGACACTGGATATAGCCACACAGAACCAAACGGTCACATGCTGGCACTGGACAGAGCCCCACAGAACCAAACGGTCACTCATAGACACTAGACAGAGACACACAGTCCCAAACGGTCACTCACAGATACTGGACCGAGCCACACAGAACCAAACAGTCACTCACAGACACTGGACAGAGCCACACAGAACCAAACAGTCACTCACAGACACTGGACGGAGACACACAGTCACAAACAGTCACTCACAGACACTGGACAGAGACACAAAGTCCGAGGCGGTCCCTCTCAGACACTGGAAAGAGACACACAGTCCCAAACGGTCACTCACAGACACTGGACAGAGACACACAGTCCCAAACGGTAACTCACAGACACTGGACAGAGACACACAGTCGCAGACGGTCACTCACAGACACTGGACAGAGACACACAGTCGCAAACGCTAACTCACAGACACTGGACAGAGACACACAGTCGCAAACGCTAACTCCCAGACACTGGACAGAGCCACAAAGAACCAAAAGGTCACTCGCATACACTGAACAGAGCCACACAATCCGAAACGGTCACTCACACACACTGGACAGGGCCACACAGTCCCAAACGGTCACTCATAGACACCGAACAGAGCCACAAAGAACCAAACAGTCACTCACAAACACTGGACAGAGACATACAGTCCCAAGCGGTCACTCACAGACACTGGACAGAGACATACAGTCCCAAGCGATCACTCACAGACACTGGACAGAGACACACAGTCGCAAACGGTAAATCACAGACACTGGACATTGCAACACAGAAACAAACAGTCACTCACAGACACTGGACAGAGACACACAGTCCCAAACGGTCACTCACAGACACTGGCCTGAGCCACAGGTCCCAAATGGTCATTCACAGACAATCGACAGAGCCACAAACTCCCAAACGGTCACTAACAGAAACTCGACAGAGCCGCCACTCCAAAACAGTCACAGACAGACACTGGACACAGCCACACAGTACCAAACGGTCACCCACAGACACAGGAGAGAGCCACACAGTCCCAAACGGTCACTCACATACACAGAACAGTGACACACAGTCCCAAACGGTCACTCACATACACTGAACAGAGCCACACAGTCCCAAACTGTCACTCACAGTCACTGAACACAGTCACACAGAACCAAACGGTCACTCACGCACACTGGACAGGGCCACACATTCACAAGCGGTCACTCACAGTCACTGAACAGAGCCACACAGTCACAAACGGTCACTCACACACACTGGACAGGGCCACACAGTCCCAAAAGGTCACTCGCATACACTGAACAGAGCCATACAGTCACAAACGGTCACTCACACACACTGGACAGGGGCACACAGTCCCAAAAGGTCACTCGCATACACTGAACAGAGCCATACAGTCACAAACGGTCACTCACACACACTGGACAGGGACACACAGTCCCAAACGGTCACTCATAGACACCGAACAGAGCCACAAAGAACCAAACAGTCACTCACAGACACTGGACAGAGACATACAGTCCCGAGCGGTCACTCACAGTCACTGGACAGAGACACACAGTCGCAAACGGTAAATCACAGACACTGGACATTGCAACACAGAAACAAACAGTCACTCACAGACACTGGACAGAGACACACAGTCCCAAACGGTCACTCACAGACACTGGCCTGAGCCACAGGTCCCAAATGGTCACTCACAGACAATCGACAGAGCCACAAACTCCCAAACGGTCACTAACAGAAACTCGACAGAGCCGCCACTCCAAAACAGTCACAGACAGACACTGGACACAGCCACACAGTACCAAACGGTCACTCACAGACACAGAACAGAGCCACACAGTCCCAAACGGTCACTCACATACACTGGACACAGTCACACAGAACCAAATGGTCACTCACGCACACTGGACAGGGCCACATAGTCCAAAACGGTCACTCACAGACACATGACAGAGCCACACAGTCCCAAACAGTCACTCTCAGACACTGGACAGTGACACACAGTCGCAAGCGGTCACTCTCAGACACTGGACAGAGCCACACAGAACCAAACGGTCACTCACAGACACTGGACAGAGCCACAAACTCCCAAATGGTCACTCACAGAAACTGGACAGAGCCGCCACTCCAAAACGGTCACTCACAGACACTGGACAGAGCCACACAATCCGAAACGGTCACTCACAGACACTGGACAGAGCCACACAGAACCAAACGGTCACACGCAGGCACTGGACAGAGCCCTATAGAACCAATCGGTCACTCATAGACACTAGACAGAGCCACAAACTCCCAAATGGTCACTCACAGAAACTGGACAGAGCCGCCACTCCAAAACGGTCACTCACAGACACTGGACAGAGACACACAATCCGAAACGGTCACTCACAGACACTGGACAGAGCCACACAGAACCAAACGGTCACACGCAGGCACTGGACAGAGCCCTATAGAACCAATCGGTCACTCATAGACACTAGACAGAGCCACACAGTCCCAAACGGTCACTCACAGACACTGGACAGAGCCACACAGGTCCCAAACGGTCACTCACAGACACTGGACTGAGCCACACAGTCCCAAACGGTCACTCACAGACACTGGACGGATCCACACATGTCCCAACGGTCACTCACAGACACTGGACAGAGACACACAGTCCCAAGCAGTCACACACAGATACTGGACAGAGCCACACAGAACCAAACGGTCACTCACAGACACTGGACAGAGACACAAATTCCCAAATGGTCACTCACAGAAACTGGACAGAGCCGCCACTCCAAAACGGTCACTCACAGACACTGGACAGAGCCACACAATCCGAAACGGTCACTCACAGACACTGGATACAGCCACACAGAACCAAACGGTCACACGCAGGCACTGGACAGAGCCCCACAGAACCAAACGGTCACTCATAGACACTAGACAGAGACACACAGTCTCAAACAGTCACTCACAGACACTGGACAGAGCCACACAGTCCCAAACGGTCACTCACAGACATTGGACAGAGCCACAAACTCCCAAATGGTCATTCACAGAAACTGGACAGAGCCGCCACTCCAAAACGGTCACTCACAGACACTGGACAGAGCCCAACAGAATGAAACGGTCGCTCACAGACACTGGATAGAGCCACACAGAACCAAATGGTCACTCATAGACACTAGACAGAGCCACACAGTCCCAAACGGTCACTCACAGACACTGGACAGAGCCACAAAGAACCAAACGGTTACATGCAGGCACTGGACAGAGCCACACAGAACCAAACCGTCACTCATAGACACTAGACAGAGCCACACAGTCCCAAACGGTCACTCACAGACACTGGACAGAGCCACAAAGAACCAAACGGTCACTCACAGACACTGGACAGAGACACACAGTCCCAAACGGTCACTCACAGACACTGGACAGAGACACAAAGAACCAAACGGTCACTCACAGACACTGGACAGAGACACAGAGTCCCAAACCATCACTCACAGACACTGGACAGAGCCACACGGTCCCAAACGGTCACTCACAGTCACTGGACAGAGACACACAGACCGAGGCAGTCACTCTCAGACACTGGAAAGAGACACACAGTCCCAAACGGTCACTCACACACACTGGGCAGAGACACACAGTCCCAAACGGTCACTCAAGAACACTGGACAGAGCCACACAGTCCCAACCGGTCACTCACAGACACTGGACAGAGCCACACAGGTCCCAAACGGTCACTCACAGACACTGGACAGAGCCACACAGTACCAAACGGTCACTCACAGACACTGGACAGAGCCACACAGGTCCCAAAAGGTCACTCACAGACATTGGACAGAGCCACACAGTCCCAAGCAGTCACTCTCAGACACTAGACAGAGCCACACAGTCCCAAACGGTCACTCACAGACACTGGACAGAGCCACAAAGAATCAAACGGTCACTCACAGACATTGGACAGAGCCACACAATCCGAAACGGTCACTCACAGACACTGGATATAGCCACACAGAACCAAACGGTCACATGCTGGCACTGGACAGAGCCCCACAGAACCAAACGGTCACTCATAGACACTAGACAGAGACACACAGTCCCAAACGGTCACTCACAGACACTGGACCGAGCCACACAGAACCAAACAGTCACTCACAGACACTGGACAGAGCCACACAGAACCAAACAGTCACTCACAGACACTGGACGGAGACACACAGTCACAAACAGTCACTCACAGACACTGGACAGAGACACAAAGTCCGAGGCGGTCACTCTCAGACACTGGAAAGAGACACACAGTCCCAAACGGTCACTCACAGACACTGGACAGAGCCACACAATCCAAAACGGTCACTCACAGACACTGGATACAGCCACACAGAACCAAACGGTCACACGCAGGCACTGGACAGAGCCCCACAGAACCAAACGGTCACTCATAGACACTAGACAGAGACACACAGTCTCAAACAGTCACTCACAGACACTGGACAGAGCCACACAGTCCCAAACGGTCACTCACAGACATTGGACAGAGCCACAAACTCCCAAATGGTCATTCACAGAAACTGGACAGAGCCGCCACACCAAAACGGTCACTCACAGACACTGGACAGAGCCCAACAGAATGAAACGGTCGCTCACAGACACTGGATAGAGCCACACAGAACCAAATGGTCACTCATAGACACTAGACAGAGCCACACAGTCCCAAACGGTCACTCACAGACACTGGACAGAGCCACAAAGAACCAAACGGTTACATGCAGGCACTGGACAGAGCCACACAGAACCAAACCGTCACTCATAGACACTAGACAGAGCCACACAGTCCCAAACGGTCACTCACAGACACTGGACAGAGCCACAAAGAACCAAACGGTCACTCACAGACACTGGACAGAGACACACAGTCCCAAACGGTCACTCACAGACACTGGACAGAGACACAAAGAACCAAACGGTCACTCACAGACACTGGACAGAGACACAGAGTCCCAAACCATCACTCACAGACACTGGACAGAGACACACAGTCCCAAACGGTCACTCACAGACACTGGACAGAGACACAAAGAACCAAACGGTCACTCACAGTCACTGGACAGAGACACACAGACCGAGGCAGTCACTCTCAGACACTGGAAAGAGACACACAGTCCCAAACGGTCACTCACACACACTGGGCAGAGACACACAGTCCCAAACGGTTACTCAAGAACACTGGACAGAGCCACACAGTCCCAAACGGTCACTCACAGACACTGGACAGAGCCACACAGGTCCCAAACGGTCACTCACAGACACTGGACAGAGCCACAAAGAACCAAACGGTTACATGCAGGCACTGGACAGAGCCACACAGAACCAAACCGTCACTCATAGACACTAGACAGAGCCACACAGTCCCAAACGGTCACTCACAGACACTGGACAGAGCCACAAAGAACTAAACGGTCACTCACAGACACTGGACAGAGACACACAGTCCCAAACGGTCACTCACAGACACTGGACAGAGACACAAAGAACCAAACGGTCACTCACAGACACTGGACAGAGCCACACGGTCCCAAACGGTCACTCACAGTCACTGGACAGAGACACACAGACCGAGGCAGTCACTCTCAGACACTGGAAAGAGACACACAGTCCCAAACGGTCACTCACACACACTGGGCAGAGACACACAGTCCCAAACGGTCACTCAAGAACACTGGACAGAGCCACACAGTCCCAAACGGTCACTCACAGACACTGGACAGAGCCACACAGTACCAAACGGTCACTCACAGACACTGGACAGAGCCACACAGGTCCCAAACGGTCACTCACAGACATTGGACAGAGCCACACAGTCCCAAGCAGTCACTCTCAGACACTGGACAGAGCCACACAGTCCCAAACGGTCACTCACAGACACTGGACAGAGCCACAAAGAATCAAACGGTCACTCACAGACATTGGACAGAGCCACACAATCCGAAACGGTCACTCACAGACACTGGATATAGCCACACAGAACCAAACGGTCACATGCTGGCACTGGACAGAGCCCCACAGAACCAAACGGTCACTCATAGACACTAGACAGAGACACACAGTCCCAAACGGTCACTCACAGATACTGGACCGAGCCACGCAGAACCAAACAGTCACTCACAGACACTGGACAGAGCCACACAGAACCAAACAGTCACTCACAGACACTGGACGGAGACACACAGTCACAAACAGTCACTCACAGACACTGGACAGAGACACAAAGTCCGAGGCGGTCACTCTCAGACACTGGAAAGAGACACACAGTCCCAAACGGTCACTCATAGACACTAGACAGAGCCACACAGTCCCAAACGGTCACTCACAGACACTGGACAGAGCCACAAAGAACTAAACGGTCACTCACAGACACTGGACAGAGACACACAGTCCCAAACGGTCACTCACAGACACTGGACAGAGACACAAAGAACCAAACGGTCACTCACAGACACTGGACAGAGCCACACGGTCCCAAACGGTCACTCACAGTCACTGGACAGAGACATACAGACCGAGGCAGTCACTCTCAGACACTGGAAAGAGACACACAGTCCCAAACGGTCACTCACACACACTGGGCAGAGACACACAGTCCCAAACGGTCACTCAAGAACACTGGACAGAGCCACACAGTCCCAAACGGTCACTCACAGACACTGGACAGAGCCACACATTACCAAACGGTCACTCACAGACACTGGACAGAGCCACACAGGTCCCAAACGGTCACTCACAGACATTGGACAGAGCCACACAGTCCCAAGCAGTCACTCTCAGACACTGGACAGAGCCACACAGTCCCAAACGGTCACTCACAGACACTGGACAGAGCCACAAAGAATCAAACGGTCACTCACAGACATTGGACAGAGCCACACAATCCGAAACGGTCACTCACAGACACTGGATATAGCCACACAGAACCAAACGGTCACATGCTGGCACTGGACAGAGCCCCACAGAACCAAACGGTCACTCATAGACACTAGACAGAGACACACAGTCCCAAACGGTCACTCACAGATACTGGACCGAGCCACACAGAACCAAACAGTCACTCACAGACACTGGACAGAGCCACACAGAACCAAACAGTCACTCACAGACACTGGACGGAGACACACAGTCACAAACAGTCACTCACAGACACTGGACAGAGACACAAAGTCCGAGGCGGTCACTCTCAGACACTGGAAAGAGACACACAGTCCCAAACGGTCACTCACAGACACTGGACAGAGTCACACAGTCCCAAACGGTAACTCACAGACACTGGACAGAGACACACAGTCGCAGACGGTCACTCACAGACACTGGACAGAGACACACAGTCGCAAACGCTAACTCACAGACACTGGACAGAGACACACAGTCGCAAACGCTAACTCCCAGACACTGGACAGAGCCACAAAGAACCAAAAGGTCACTCGCATACACTGAACAGAGCCACACAATCCGAAACGGTCACTCACACACACTGGACAGGGCCACACAGTCCCAAACGGTCACTCATAGACACCGAACACAGCCACAAAGAACCAAACAGTCACTCACAGACACTGGACAGAGACATACAGTCCCAAGCGGTCACTCACAGACACTGGACAGAGACATACAGTCCCAAGCGGTCACTCACAGACACTGGACAGAGACACACAGTCGCAAACGGTAAATCACAGACACTGGACATTGCAACACAGAAACAAACAGTCACTCACAGACACTGGACAGAGACACACAGTCCCAAACGGTCACTCATAGACACTGGCCTGAGCCACAGGTCCCAAATGGTCATTCACAGACAATCGACAGAGCCACAAACTCCCAAACGGTCACTAACAGAAACTCGACAGAGCCGCCACTCCAAAACAGTCACAGACAGACACTGGACACAGCCACACAGTACCAAACGGTCACCCATAGACACAGGAGAGAGCCACACAGTCCCAAACGGTCACTCACATACACTGAACAGTGACACACAGTCCCAAACGGTCACTCACATACACTGAACAGAGCCACACAGTCCCAAACTGTCACTCACAGTCACTGAACACAGTCACACAGAACCAAACGGTCACTCACGCACACTGGACAGGGCCACACATTCACAAGCGGTCACTCACAGTCACTGAACAGAGCCACACAGTCACAAACGGTCACTCACACACACAGGACAGGGCCACACAGTCCCAAAAGGTCACTCGCATACACTGAACAGAGCCATACAGTCACAAACGGTCACTCACACACACTGGACAGGGCCACACAGTCCCAAAAGGTCACTCGCATACACTGAACAGAGCCATACAGTCACAAACGGTCACTCACACACACTGGACAGGGACACACAGTCCCAAACGGTCACTCATAGACACCGAACAGAGCCACAAAGAACCAAACAGTCACTCACAGACACTGGACAGAGACATACAGTCCCAAGCGGTCACTCACAGACACTGGACAGAGACACACAGTCGCAAACGGTAAATCACAGACACTGGACATTGCAACACAGAAACAAACAGTCACTCACAGACACTGGACAGAGACACACAGTCCCAAACGGTCACTCACAGACACTGGCCTGAGCCACAGGTCCCAAATGGTCATTCACAGACAATCGACAGAGCCACAAACTCCCAAACGGTCACTAACAGAAACTCGACAGAGCCGCCACTCCAAAACAGTCACAGACAGACACTGGACACAGCCACACAGTACCAAACGGTCACCCACAGACACAGGAGAGAGCCACACAGTCCCAAACGGTCACTCACATACACTGAACAGTGACACACAGTCCCAAACGGTCACTCACATACACTGAACAGAGCCACACAGTCCCAAACTGTCACTCACAGTCACTGAACACAGTCACACAGAACCAAACGGTCACTCACGCACACTGGACAGGGCCACACATTCACAAGCGGTCACTCACAGTCACTGAACAGAGCCACACAGTCACAAACGGTCACTCACACACACAGGACAGGGCCACACAGTCCCAAAAGGTCACTCGCATACACTGAACAGAGCCATACAGTCACAAACGGTCACTCACACACACTGGACAGGGCCACACAGTCCCAAAAGGTCACTCGCATACACTGAACAGAGCCATACAGTCACAAACGGTCACTCACACACACTGGACAGGGACACACAGTCCCAAACGGTCACTCATAGACACCGAACAGAGCCACAAAGAACCAAACAGTCACTCACAGACACTGGACAGAGACATACAGTCCCAAGCGGTCACTCACAGACACTGGACAGAGACACACAGTCGCAAACGGTAAATCACAGACACTGGACATTGCAACACAGAAACAAACAGTCACTCACAGACACTGGACAGAGACACACAGTCCCAAACGGTCACTCACAGACACTGGCCTGAGCCACAGGTCCCAAATGGTCACTCACAGACAATCGACATAGCCACAAACTCCCAAACGGTCACTAACAGAAACTCGACAGAGCCGCCACTCCAAAACAGTCACAGACAGACACTGGACACAGCCACACAGTACCAAACGGTCACTCACAGACACAGAACAGAGCCACACAGTCCCAAACGGTCACTCACATACACTGGACACAGTCACACAGAACCAAATGGTCACTCACGCACACTGGACAGGGCCACATAGTCCAAAACGGTCACTCACAGACACATGACAGAGCCACACAGTCCCAAACAGTCACTCACAGACACTGGACAGTGACACACAGTCGCAAGCGGTCACTCTCAGACACTGGACAGAGCCACACAGAACCAAATGGTCACTCACAGACACTGGACAGAGCCACAAACTCCCAAATGGTCACTCACAGAAACTGGACAGAGCCGCCACTCCAAAACGGTCACTCACAGACACTGGACAGAGCCACACAATCCGAAACGGTCACTCACAGACACTGGACAGAGCCACACAGAACCAAACGGTCACACGCAGGCACTGGACAGAGCCCTATAGAACCAATCGGTCACTCATAGACACTAGACAGAGCCACAAACTCCCAAATGGTCACTCACAGAAACTGGACAGAGCCGCCACTCCAA
The DNA here is from genome assembly GCA_026770705.1 of Isurus oxyrinchus. NCBI lineage: Eukaryota > Metazoa > Chordata > Chondrichthyes > Lamniformes > Lamnidae > Isurus > Isurus oxyrinchus. The sequence continues at coordinate 155,550 of JANJGN010001124.1, forward strand.
AACGGTCACTCACAGACACTGGACAGAGACACACAATCCGAAACGGTCACTCACAGACACTGGACAGAGCCACACAGAACCAAACGGTCACACGCAGGCACTGGACAGAGCCCTATAGAACCAATCGGTCACTCATAGACACTAGACAGAGCCACACAGTCCCAAACGGTCACTCACAGACACTGGACAGAGACACACAGTCGCAAATGGTCACTCACAGACACTGGACAGAGCCACAGAGTCCCAAACGGTCCCTCACAGACACTGGACAGGGACACACAGTCCCAAACGGTAACTCACAGACACTGGACAGAGCCACAAAGAACCAAACGGTCACTCACAGACACTGGACAGAGATACACAGTCCCAAACCATCACTCACAGACACTGGACAGAGCCACACGGTCCCAAACGAGTCACTCACAGTCATTGGACAGAGACACACAGACCGAGGCAGTCACTCTCAGACACTGGAAAAAGACACACAGACCCAACCGATCACTCACACACACTGCGCAGAGACACACAGTCCCAAACGGTCACTCACAGACACTGGACAGAGCCACACAGGTCCCAAACGGTCACTCACAGACACTGGACAGAGCCACACAGGTCCCAAACGGTCACTCACAGACACTGGACTGAGCCACACAGTCCCAAACGGTCACTCACAGACACTGGACGGATCCACACATGTCCCAACGGTCACTCACAGACACTGGACAGAGACACACAGTCCCAAGCAGTCACACACAGATACTGGACAGAGCCACACAGAACCAAACGGTCACTCACAGACACTGGACAGAGACACAAATTCCCAAATGGTCACTCACAGAAACTGGACAGAGCCGCCACTCCAAAACGGTCACTCACAGACACTGGACAGAGCCACACAATCCGAAACGGTCACTCACAGACACTGGATACAGCCACACAGAACCAAACGGTCACACGCAGGCACTGGACAGAGCCCCACAGAACCAAACGGTCACTCATAGACACTAGACAGAGACACACAGTCTCAAACAGTCACTCACAGACACTGGACAGAGCCACACAGTCCCAAACGGTCACTCACAGACATTGGACAGAGCCACAAACTCCCAAATGGTCATTCACAGAAACTGGACAGAGCCGCCACACCAAAACGGTCACTCACAGACACTGGACAGAGCCCAACAGAATGAAACGGTCGCTCACAGACACTGGATAGAGCCACACAGAACCAAATGGTCACTCATAGACACTAGACAGAGCCACACAGTCCCAAACGGTCACTCACAGACACTGGACAGAGCCACAAAGAACCAAACGGTTACATGCAGGCACTGGACAGAGCCACACAGAACCAAACCGTCACTCATAGACACTAGACAGAGCCACACAGTCCCAAACGGTCACTCACAGACACTGGACAGAGCCACAAAGAACCAAACGGTCACTCACAGACACTGGACAGAGACACACAGTCCCAAACGGTCACTCACAGACACTGGACAGAGACACAAAGAACCAAACGGTCACTCACAGATACTGGACAGAGACACAGAGTCCCAAACCATCACTCACAGACACTGGACAGAGCCACACGGTCCCAAACGGTCACTCACAGTCACTGGACAGAGACACACAGACCGAGGCAGTCACTCTCAGACACTGGAAAGAGACACACAGTCCCAAACGGTCACTCACACACACTGGGCAGAGACACACAGTCCCAAACGGTCACTCAAGAACACTGGACAGAGCCACACAGTCCCAAACGGTCACTCACAGACACTGGACAGAGCCACACAGGTCCCAAACGGTCACTCACAGACATTGGACAGAGCCACACAGTCCCAAGCAGTCACTCTCAGACACTGGACAGAGCCACACAGTCCCAAACGGTCACTCACAGACACTGGACAGAGCCACAAAGAATCAAACGGTCACTCACAGACATTGGACAGAGCCACACAATCCGAAACGGTCACTCACAGACACTGGATATAGCCACACAGAACCAAACGGTCACATGCTGGCACTGGACAGAGCCCCACAGAACCAAACGGTCACTCATAGACACTAGACAGAGACACACAGTCCCAAACGGTCACTCACAGATACTGGACCGAGCCACACAGAACCAAACAGTCACTCACAGACACTGGACAGAGCCACACAGAACCAAACAGTCACTCACAGACACTGGACGGAGACACACAGTCACAAACAGTCACTCACAGACACTGGACAGAGACACAAAGTCCGAGGCGGTCCCTCTCAGACACTGGAAAGAGACACACAGTCCCAAACGGTCACTCACAGACACTGGACAGAGACACACAGTCCCAAACGGTAACTCACAGACACTGGACAGAGACACACAGTCGCAGACGGTCACTCACAGACACTGGACAGAGACACACAGTCGCAAACGCTAACTCACAGACACTGGACAGAGACACACAGTCGCAAACGCTAACTCCCAGACACTGGACAGAGCCACAAAGAACCAAAAGGTCACTCGCATACACTGAACAGAGCCACACAATCCGAAACGGTCACTCACACACACTGGACAGGGCCACACAGTCCCAAACGGTCACTCATAGACACCGAACAGAGCCACAAAGAACCAAACAGTCACTCACAAACACTGGACAGAGACATACAGTCCCAAGCGGTCACTCACAGACACTGGACAGAGACATACAGTCCCAAGCGATCACTCACAGACACTGGACAGAGACACACAGTCGCAAACGGTAAATCACAGACACTGGACATTGCAACACAGAAACAAACAGTCACTCACAGACACTGGACAGAGACACACAGTCCCAAACGGTCACTCACAGACACTGGCCTGAGCCACAGGTCCCAAATGGTCATTCACAGACAATCGACAGAGCCACAAACTCCCAAACGGTCACTAACAGAAACTCGACAGAGCCGCCACTCCAAAACAGTCACAGACAGACACTGGACACAGCCACACAGTACCAAACGGTCACCCACAGACACAGGAGAGAGCCACACAGTCCCAAACGGTCACTCACATACACAGAACAGTGACACACAGTCCCAAACGGTCACTCACATACACTGAACAGAGCCACACAGTCCCAAACTGTCACTCACAGTCACTGAACACAGTCACACAGAACCAAACGGTCACTCACGCACACTGGACAGGGCCACACATTCACAAGCGGTCACTCACAGTCACTGAACAGAGCCACACAGTCACAAACGGTCACTCACACACACTGGACAGGGCCACACAGTCCCAAAAGGTCACTCGCATACACTGAACAGAGCCATACAGTCACAAACGGTCACTCACACACACTGGACAGGGGCACACAGTCCCAAAAGGTCACTCGCATACACTGAACAGAGCCATACAGTCACAAACGGTCACTCACACACACTGGACAGGGACACACAGTCCCAAACGGTCACTCATAGACACCGAACAGAGCCACAAAGAACCAAACAGTCACTCACAGACACTGGACAGAGACATACAGTCCCGAGCGGTCACTCACAGTCACTGGACAGAGACACACAGTCGCAAACGGTAAATCACAGACACTGGACATTGCAACACAGAAACAAACAGTCACTCACAGACACTGGACAGAGACACACAGTCCCAAACGGTCACTCACAGACACTGGCCTGAGCCACAGGTCCCAAATGGTCACTCACAGACAATCGACAGAGCCACAAACTCCCAAACGGTCACTAACAGAAACTCGACAGAGCCGCCACTCCAAAACAGTCACAGACAGACACTGGACACAGCCACACAGTACCAAACGGTCACTCACAGACACAGAACAGAGCCACACAGTCCCAAACGGTCACTCACATACACTGGACACAGTCACACAGAACCAAATGGTCACTCACGCACACTGGACAGGGCCACATAGTCCAAAACGGTCACTCACAGACACATGACAGAGCCACACAGTCCCAAACAGTCACTCTCAGACACTGGACAGTGACACACAGTCGCAAGCGGTCACTCTCAGACACTGGACAGAGCCACACAGAACCAAACGGTCACTCACAGACACTGGACAGAGCCACAAACTCCCAAATGGTCACTCACAGAAACTGGACAGAGCCGCCACTCCAAAACGGTCACTCACAGACACTGGACAGAGCCACACAATCCGAAACGGTCACTCACAGACACTGGACAGAGCCACACAGAACCAAACGGTCACACGCAGGCACTGGACAGAGCCCTATAGAACCAATCGGTCACTCATAGACACTAGACAGAGCCACAAACTCCCAAATGGTCACTCACAGAAACTGGACAGAGCCGCCACTCCAAAACGGTCACTCACAGACACTGGACAGAGACACACAATCCGAAACGGTCACTCACAGACACTGGACAGAGCCACACAGAACCAAACGGTCACACGCAGGCACTGGACAGAGCCCTATAGAACCAATCGGTCACTCATAGACACTAGACAGAGCCACACAGTCCCAAACGGTCACTCACAGACACTGGACAGAGACACACAGTCGCAAATGGTCACTCACAGACACTGGACAGAGCCACAGAGTCCCAAACGGTCCCTCACAGACACTGGACAGGGACACACAGTCCCAAACGGTAACTCACAGACACTGGACAGAGCCACAAAGAACCAAACGGTCACTCACAGACACTGGACAGAGATACACAGTCCCAAACCATCACTCACAGACACTGGACAGAGCCACACGGTCCCAAATGAGTCACTCACAGTCATTGGACAGAGACACACAGACCGAGGCAGTCACTCTCAGACACTGGAAAGAGACACACAGTCCCAAACGGTCACTCACAGACACTGGACAGAGACACACAGTCCCAAACGGTAACTCACAGACACTGGACAGAGACACACAGTCGCAGACGGTCACTCACAGACACTGGACAGAGACACACAGTCGCAAACGCTAACTCACAGACACTGGACAGAGACACACAGTCGCAAACGCTAACTCCCAGACACTGGACAGAGCCACAAAGAACCAAAAGGTCACTCGCATACACTGAACAGAGCCACACAATCCGAAACGGTCACTCACACACACTGGACAGGGCCACACAGTCCCAAACGGTCACTCATAGACACCGAACAGAGCTTCAAAGAACCAAACAGTCACTCACAGACACTGGACAGAGACATACAGTCCCAAGCGGTCACTCACAGACACTGGACAGAGACACACAGTCGCAAACGGTAAATCACAGACACTGGACATTGCAACACAGAAACAAACAGTCACTCACAGACACTGGACAGAGACACACAGTCCCAAACGGTCACTCACAGACACTGGCCTGAGCCACAGGTCCCAAATGGTCACTCACAGACAATCGACAGAGCCACAAACTCCCAAACGGTCACTAACAGAAACTCGACAGAGCCGCCACTCCAAAACAGTCACAGACAGACACTGGACACAGCCACACAGTACCAAACGGTCACCCACAGACACAGGAGAGAGCCACACAGTCCCAAACGGTCACTCACATACACTGAACAGTGACACACAGTCCCAAACGGTCACTCACATACACTGAACAGAGCCACACAGTCCCAAACTGTCACTCACAGTCACTGAACACAGTCACACAGAACCAAACGGTCACTCACGCACACTGGACAGGGCCACACATTCACAAGCGGTCACTCACAGTCACTGGACAGAGACACACAGTCCCAAACAGTCACTCACAGACACATGACAGAGACACACAATCCCATGCTGTCACTCTCAGACATGGACAGAGACACACAGTGCCAAACGGTCACTCACAGACACTGGACGGAGACACACAGTCCCAGACGGTCACTCACAGACACTGGACAGAGCCACACAGTCCCAAACGGTCACTCACAGACACATGACAGAGCCTCAAATAACCAAACGGTCAATCACAGACACTGGACAGAAGCACACAGAACCAAATGGTCAAACACAGACACTGGACAGAGCCACACAGCCACAAGCGGTCACTCACAGACACTGGACTGAGCCACACAGTCCCAAACGGTCACTCACAGACACATGACAGAGCCACACAGAACCAAACAGTCACTCACAGACACTGGACAGAGCCACAGTGACCGAAAAGGTCACACGCAGGCTGTGGACAGAGCCCCACAGAACCAAACGGTCACTCATAGACACTAGACAGAGCCACACAGTCCCAAACGGTCACTCACAGACACTGGACAGAGGCATACAGTGGCAAGTGGTCACTCTCAGACACTGGACAGAGACACACAGTCGCAAACGGTCACTCACAGACACTGGACAGAGACACACAGTCGCAAGCGGTCACTCATAGGCACTGGACAGAGCCACACAGTCCCAAACGGTCAATCAAAGACTCTGGACAGAGCCACATAGTCCCAAACGGTCACTCACAGACACTGGACAGAGCCACACAGTCCCAAACGGTCACTCACAGACACTGGACAGAGACACACAGACCCAAGCGGTCACTCACAGACACTGGGCAGATACACACAGTCCCAAACGGTCACTCACAGACACCGGACGGAGACACACAGTCCCAAACGGTCACTCATAGGCACTGGACAGAGCCACACAGTCCCCAACGGTCACTCACAGACACATGACAGAGCCACAAATAACCAAACGGTCAATCACAGACACTGGACAGAGACACACAGAACCAAACGGTCACTCACAGACACTGGACAGAGCCACAAAGAACCAAACAGTCACTCACAGACACTTGACAGAGCCACACATTCACAAGCGATCACTCACAGTCACTGGACAGAGACACACAGTCCCAAACGGTCACTCACAGACCCCGGACGGAGACACACAGTCCCAAACGGTCACTCATAGGCACTGGACAGAGCCACACAGTCCCAAATGGTCACTCACAGACACTGAACAGAGCCTCAAATAACCAATCGGTCAATCACAGACACTGGACAGAGCCACACAGTCCCAAATGGTCACTCACAGACACTGAATAGAGCCACAAATAACCAAACGGTCACTCACAGTCACTGGACAGAGACTCACAGTCCCAAGCGATCACTCATAGGCACTGGACAGAGACACATAGTCCCAAGTGTTCACTCAAAGACACTGGACAGAGCCACATAGTCCCAAACGGTCACTCACAGACACTGGGCAGATACACACAGTCCCAAACGGTCACTCACAGACACTGGACGGAGACACACATTCCCAAACGGTCACTCACAGACACTGGACAGAGCCACAAATAACCATCGGTCACTCACAGACACTGGACAGAGCCACAAACTCACAAACGGTCACTCACCAAAACTCGACAGAGCCGCCTCTCCAAAAGGGTCACACACAGACACTGGACACAGCCACACAGTCCCAAACGGTTACTCACAGACACTGGACAGAGACACACAGTGGCAAGCGGTCACTCACACACACTAGACAGTGCCACACAGTCCGAAACGGTCACTCTCAGACACTGGACAGAGACGCAAAGTCCCAAGCGGTCACTCATAGGCACTGGACAGAGCCACAAAGTCCCAAACTGTCACTCACAGACACTGGACAGAGCCACATAGACCCAAATGGTCACTCACAGACAGTGGACAGAGACACACAGTCGCAGACAGTCACTCACAGACACTGGCCAGAGACACCCAGTCCCAAATGGTCACTCACAGACACTGGACTGAGACACACAGTCCCAAACGGTCACTCACAGACACTGGACGGAGACACACAGTCCTAAAAGGTCACTCACAGACACTGGACAGAGCCACACAGTCCCAAACGGTCACTCACAGACACTGGACAGAGCCACACAGTCCCAAACGGTCACTCACAGACACTGGACAGAGCCACAAAGAACCAAACTGTCACTCAGAGACACTGCACAGAGCCACACATTCACAAGCGGTCACTCACAGACACTGGACAGAGTCACACAGTCCCAAACAGTCACTCACAGACACTGGACGGAGACACACAGTCACAAGCGGTCACTCACAGACACTAGACAGAGCCACACAGACTGCAACGGTCAGTCACAGACACATGACAGAGACACACAATCCCATGCTGTCACTCTCAGACACTGGACAGAGACACAAAGAACCAAACGGTCACTTGACAGACACTGGACAGAGCCACACAGTCCCAAACGTTCACTCACAGAACTGGACGGAGCCACATAGTCCAAACCGGTCACTCGTAGGCACTGGCAGAGCCACACAATCCCTAATGTTCAGTGACAGATACTGGACAGAGCCACAAATTCCCAAACGGTCACTCACAGACACTGGACAGAGACACAACGTCCCAAACAGTCACTCAGACACTGGACAGAGCCACAGAGTCCCAAACAGTCACTCACAGACCCAGGACAGAGCCACTCAGTCCCAAACGGTCACTCACAGACCCTGGACAGAGACACACAATCGCAAACGGTCACTCTCAGACACTGGACATAGCCACACTATCCCAAATGGTCACTCACAGAAACTGGACAGAGCCACACAGTCCCAAACGGACACTCACAGACACCGGACAGAGACATAAAGTCGCAAATGGGCACTCAGAGACACTGGACAGAGCCACACAGTCCCAAACGCTAACTCACAGACACTGGACAGAGCCACAAAGAACCAAACGGTCACTCACAGACACTGGACAGAGCAACACAGTCCCAAGCGGTCACTCACAGACACTGGACAGAGCCACACAGTCCCAAACTCTCACAGTCACTGGACAGAGCCACACAGTCCCAAGCGGTCACTCACAGACACTGGACTGAGCCACACAGAACCAAACGGTCACTCACAAACACTGGACAGTGCCACACAGAACCAAATGGTCACTCACAGACACTGGACAGAACAACACAGAACCAAACTCTCACTCACAGACACTGGACAGAGCCACAAAGACCTAAATGGACACTCACAGACACAGGACAGGGCCATAAAGTTCCAAAAGGTCACTCACAAACACCGGACAGAGCCACACAGAACGAAACAGTCACTCTCAGACACTGGACAGAGCCACACAGAACGAAACAGTCACTCTCAGACACTGGACAGAGCCACACAGAAGCAAACGGTCACTCACAGACACTGGACAGAGACACACAGTCCCAAACGGTCACTCACAGACAATGGACAGAGACACACAGTCCCAAACGGTCACTCACAGACAAAGGACAGAGACACACAGTCCCAAACGGTCACTCACAGACAATTGACTGGGCGACACAGTTCCAAATGGTCACTCACAGACACTGGACAGAGCAACACAGTCCCAAACCATCACTCACAGACACTGGACAGAGCCACATAGTCCCAAGTGGTCACTCAAAGACACTAGACAGAGCCACATAGTCCCAAACGGTCACTCACAGACACTGGGCAGATACACACAGTCCCAAACGGTCACTCACAGACACTGGACGGAGACACACATTCCCAAACGGTCACTCACAGACACTGGACAGAGCCACAAATAACCATCGGTCACTCACAGACACGGGACAGAGCCACAAACTCACAAACGGTCACTCACCAAAACTCGACAGAGCCGCCTCTCCAAAAGGGTCACACACAGACACTGGACACAGCCACACAGTCCCAAACGGTTACTCACAGACACTGGACAGAGACACACAGTGGCAAGCGGTCACTCACACACACTAGACAGTGCCACACAGTCCGAAACGGTCACTCTCAGACACTGGACAGAGACGCAAAGTCCCAAGCGGTCACTCATAGGCACTGGACAGAGCCACAAAGTCCCAAACCGTCACTCACAGACACTGGACAGAGCCACATAGACCCAAATGGTCACTCACAGACAGTGGACAGAGACACACAGTCGCAGACAGTCACTCACAGACACTGGACAGAGCCACACAGACCGCAACGGTCACTCACAGACACTGGCCAGAGACACCCAGTCCCAAATGGTCACTCACAGACACTGGACTGAGACACACAGTCCCAAACGGTCACTCACAGACACTGGACGGAGACACACAGTCCTAAAAGGTCACTCACAGACACTGGACAGAGCCACACAGTCCCAAACGGTCACTCACAGACACTGGACAGAGCCACACAGTCCCAAACGGTCACTCACAGACACTGGACAGAGCCACAAAGAACCAAACTGTCACTCAGAGACACTGCACAGAGCCACACATTCACAAGCGGTCACTCACAGACACTGGACAGAGTCACACAGTCCCAAACAGTCACTCACAGACACTGGACGGAGACACACAGTCACAAGCGGTCACTCACAGACACTAGACAGAGCCACACAGACTGCAACGGTCAGTCACAGACACATGACAGAGACACACAATCCCATGCTGTCACTCTCAGACACTGGACAGAGACACAAAGAACCAAACGGTCACTTGACAGACACTGGACAGAGCCACACAGTCCCAAACGTTCACTCACAGAACTGGACGGAGCCACATAGTCCAAACCGGTCACTCGTAGGCACTGGCAGAGCCACACAATCCCTAACGTTCAGTGACAGATACTGGACAGAGCCACAAATTCCCAAACGGTCACTCACAGACACTGGACAGAGACACAACGTCCCAAACAGTCACTCAGACACTGGACAGAGCCACAGAGTCCCAAACGGTCACTCACAGACCCAGGACAGAGCCACTCAGTCCCAAACGGTCACTCACAGACCCTGGACAGAGACACACAATCGCAAACGGTCACACTCAGACACTGGACATAGCCACACTATCCCAAATGGTCACTCACAGAAACTGGACAGAGCCACACAGTCCCAAACGGACACTCACAGACACCGGACAGAGACATAAAGTCGCAAATGGGCACTCAGAGACACTGGACAGAGCCACACAGTCCCAAACGCTAACTCACAGACACTGGACAGAGCCACAAAGAACCAAACGGTCACTCACAGACACTGGACAGAGCAACACAGTCCCAAGCGGTCACTCACAGACACTGGACAGAGCCACACAGTCCCAAACTCTCACAGTCACTGGACAGAGCCACACAGTCCCAAGCGGTCACTCACAGACACTGGACTGAGCCACACAGAACCAAACGGTCACTCACAAACACTGGACAGTGCCACACAGAACCAAATGGTCACTCACAGACACTGGACAGAACAACACAGAACCAAACTCTCACTCACAGACACTGGACAGAGCCACAAAGACCTAAATGGACACTCACAGACACAGGACAGGGCCATAAAGTTCCAAAAGGTCACTCAAAAACACCGGACAGAGCCACACAGAACGAAACAGTCACTCTCAGACACTGGACAGAGCCACACAGAACGAAACAGTCACTCTCAGACATTGGACAGAGCCACACAGAAGCAAACGGTCACTCACAGACACTGGACAGAGACACACAGTCCCAAACGGTCACTCACAGACAATGGACAGAGACACACAGTCCCAAACGGTCACTCACAGACAAAGGACAGAGACACACAGTCCCAAACGGTCACTCACAGACAATTGACTGGGCGACACAGTTCCAAATGGTCACTCACAGACACTGGACAGAGCAACACAGTCCCAAACCATCACTCACAGACACTGGACAGAGCCACACTGTCCCAAGCGGTCACTCACAGATACTGGACAGAGCACACCGTCCCAAATGGTCACTCACAGACACTGGACAGAGCAACACAGTCCCAAACGGTCACTCACAAACACAGGACAGAGCCACACAGAACCAAACGGTCACTCACAGACACTGGACAGAGACACACAGTCCCAAACGGTCACTCACAGACAATGGACAGAGACACACAGTCCCAAACGGTCACTCACAGACAATGGACAGAGACACACAGTCCCAAACGGTCACTCACAGACAATGGACTGGGCGACACAGTTCGAAATGGTCACTCACAGACACTGGACAGAGCAACACAGTCCCAAACCATCACTCACAGACACTGGACAGAGCCACACTGTCCCAAGCGGTCACTCACAGATACTGGACAGAGCACACCATCCCAAATGGTCACTCACAGACACTGGACAGAGACACACAGTCCCAAACGGTCACTCACAAACACAGGACAGAGACACACAGGACCAAACGGGCACACACAGATACTGGACAGAGCATACAGTCTCAAACGGTCACTCACAGACACTGGACAGAGCCACAAAGAACCAAACGGTCACTTGACAGACACTGGACAGAGCCACAAAGAACCAAATGGTCACTCACAGACACTGGACAGAGACACACAGTCCCAAGCGGTCACTCACAGACACTGGACGGAGCCACATAGTCCAAACCGGTCACTCGTAGGCACTGGCAGAGCCACACAATCCCTAAAGGTCAGTGACAGACACCGGACAGAGCCACAAATTCCCAAACGGTCACTCACAGACACTGGACAGAGCCACAATTCACCAAACGGTCACTCAAAGACAATGGACTGGGCCACACAGTCCCAAATGGTCACTCACAGACTCTGGACAGAGCAACACAGTCCCAAACAGTCACTCACAAACACAGGACAGAGACACACAGAACCAAACGGGCACACACAGATACTGGACAGAGCCGCCACTCCCAAACGGTCACTCACAGACACTGGGCAGAGCCACACAGTCCCAAGCGGTCACTCACAGACACTGGACAGAGCCACAGAATCCCAAATGGTCACTCACAGACACTGGACAGAGCCACACAGTCCCAAACGTTCACTCACAGAACTGGACAGAGCCACAAGGAAACAAACGGTCACTCTGAGACACTGGACATAGCCACACAATCCCAAACCTTCACTCACAGACATTGGAGAGAGCCACACAGTCCCAAACGGTCACTCACTGACACAGGTCAGAGCCCTACCAAAACAAACGGTCACTCACAGACACTGGACAGAGCCACAAAGAACCAAACGGTCACTTGACAGACACTGGACAGAGACACAAAGAACCAAATGGTCACTCACAGACACTGGACAGAGACACACAGTCCCAAGCGGTCACTCACAGACACTGGTCAGAGACACACAGTCCCAAGCGGTCACTCACAGACACTGGTCAGAGCCACACAGTCCCAAACGGTCACTCACAGACACTGGACAGAGCCACAAAGAATCAAACGGTCACTGGACAGACACTGGACAGAGCCACAAAGAACCAAATGGTCACTCACAGACACTGGACAGAGCCACGCAGTCCCAAACGGTCACTCACAGACCCTGGACAGAGACACACAATCGTAAACCATCACTCTCAGACACTGGACATAGCCACACTATCCCAAACAGTCACTCACAGAAACTGGACAGAGCCACACAGACCCAAACGGACATTCACAGACACCGGACAGAGACATACAGTCCCAAACGGGCACTCAGAGACACTGGACAGAGCCACACAGTCCCATACGGTCACTCACAGACACTGGACAGAGCCACAAAGAACCAAACGGTCACTCACAGACACGGGACAGAGCCACAAACTCACAAACGGTCACTCACCAAAACTCGACAGAGCCGCCTCTCCAAAACGGTCACTCACAGACACTGGACAGAGACACACAGTGGCAAGCGGTCACTCACACACACTAGACAGTGCCACACAGTCCGAAACGGTCACTCTCAGACACTGGACAGAGACGCAAAGTCCCAAGCGGTCACTCATAGGCACTGGACAGAGCCACAAAGTCCCAAACCGTCACTCACAGACACTGGACAGAGCCACATAGACCCAAATGGTCACTCACAGACAGTGGACAGAGACACACAGTCGCAGACAGTCACTCACAGACACTGGACAGAGCCACACAGACCGCAACGGTCACTCACAGACACTGGCCAGAGCCACCCAGTCCCAAATGGTCACTCACAGACACTGGACTGAGACACACAGTCCCAAACGGTCACTCACAGACACTGGACAGAGACACACAGTCCTAAAAGGTCACTCACAGACACTGGACAGAGCCACACAGTCCCAAACGGTCACTCACAGACACTGGACAGAGCCACACAGTCCCAAACGGTCACTCACAGACACTGGACAGAGCCACAAAGAACCAAACTGTCACTCAGAGACACTGCACAGAGCCACACATTCACAAGCGGTCACTCACAGACACTGGACAGAGTCACACAGTCCCAAACAGTCACTCACAGACACTGGACGGAGAGACACAGTCACAAGCGGTCACTCACAGACACTAGACAGAGCCACACAGACTGCAACGGTCAGTCACAGACACATGACAGAGACACACAATCCCATGCTGTCACTCTCAGACACTGGACAGAGACACAAAGAACCAAACGGTCACTTGACAGACACTGGACAGAGCCACACAGTCCCAAACATTCACTCACAGAACTGGACGGAGCCACATAGTCCAAACCGGTCACTCGTAGGCACTGGCAGAGCCACACAATCCCTAACGTTCAGTGACAGATACTGGACAGAGCCACAAATTCCTAAACGGTCACTCACAGACACTGGACAGAGACACAACGTCCCAAACAGTCACTCAGACACTGGACAGAGCCACAGAGTCCCAAACGGTCACTCACAGACCCAGGACAGAGCCACTCAGTCCCAAACAGTCACTCACAGACCCTGGACAGAGACACACAATTGCAAACGGTCACTCTCAGACACTGGACATAGCCACACTATCCCAAATGGTCACTCACAGAAACTGGACAGAGCCACACAGTCCCAAACGGACACTCACAGACACCGGACAGAGACATAAAGTCGCAAATGGGCACTCAGAGACACTGGACAGAGCCACACAGTCCCAAACGCTAACTCACAGACACTGGACAGAGCCACAAAGAACCAAACGGTCACTCACAGACACTGGACAGAGCAACACAGTCCCAAGCGGTCACTCACAGACACTGGACAGAGCCACACAGTCCCAAACTCTCACAGTCACTGGACAGAGCCACACAGTCCCAAGCGGTCACTCACAGACACTGGACTGAGCCACACAGAACCAAACGGTCACTCACAAACACTGGACAGTGCCACACAGAACCAAATGGTCACTCACAGACACTGGACAGAACAACACAGAACCAAACTCTCACTCACAGACACTGGACAGAGCCACAAAGACCTAAATGGACACTCACAGACACAGGACAGGGCCATAAAGTTCCAAAAGGTCACACACAAACACCGGACAGAGCCACACAGAACGAAACAGTCACTCTCAGACACTGGACAGAGCCACACAGAAGCAAACGGTCACTCACAGACACTGGACAGAGACACACAGTCCCAAACGGTCACTCACAGACAATGGACAGGGACACACAGTCCCAAACGGTCACTCACAGACACTGGACAGAGCCACAAAGACCTAAATGGACACTCACAGACACAGGACAGGGCCATAAAGTTCCAAAAGGTCACTCACAAACACCGGACAGAGCCACACAGAACGAAACAGTCACTCTCAGACACTGGACAGAGCCACAATTCACCAAACGGTCACTCAAAGACAATGGACTGGGCCACACAGTCCCAAATGGTCACTCACAGACTCTGGACAGAGCAACACAGTCCCAAACAGTCACTCACAAACACAGGACAGAGACACACAGAACCAAACGGGCACACACAGATACTGGACAGAGCCGCCACTCCCAAACGGTCACTCACAGACTCTGGGCAGAGCCACACAGTCCCAAGCGGTCACTCACAGACATTGGACAGACACACAGTCCCAAGCAGTCACTCTCAGACACTGGACAGAGCCACAGAATCACAAACGGTCACTCACAGACACTGGACATAGCCACACAGAACCAAACGGTCACTCACAGACACTGGACAGAGCCACAGAATCCCAAATGGTCACTCACAGACACTGGACAGAGCCACACAGTCCCAAACGTTCACTCACAGACACTGGACAGAGCCACACAGAACCAAACGGTCACTCACAGACACTGGACAGAGCCACAGAATCCCAAATGGTCACTCACAGACACTGGACGGAGCCACATAGTCCAAACCGGTCACTTGCAGAACTGGACAGAGCCACAAGGAACCAAACGGTCACTCTGAGACACTGGACATAGCCACACAATCCCAAACCTTCACTCACAGACATTGGAGAGAGCCACACAGTCCCAAACGGTCACTCACCGACACAGGTCAGAGCCCTACCAAAACAAACGGTCACTCACAGACACTGGACAGAGCCACAAAGAACCAAACGGTCACTTGACAGACACTGGACAGAGACACACAATCATAAACGGTCACTCTCAGACACTGGACATAGCCACACTATCCCAGTCACTCACAGAAACTGGACAGAGCCACACAGTCCCAAACGGACATTCACAGACAACGGACAGAGACATACAGTCCCAAATGGGCACTCAGAGACACTGGACAGAGCCACAAAGAACCAAACGGTCACTCACAGACACTGGACAGAGCCACAATTCACCAAACGGTCACTCAAAGACAATGGACTGGGCCACACAGTCCCAAATGGTCACTCACAGACTCTGGACAGAGCAACACAGTCCCAAACAGTCACTCACAAACACAGGACAGAGACACACAGAACCAAACGGGCACTCACAGATACTGGACAGAGCCGCCACTCCCAAACGGTCACTCACAGACACTGGGCAGAGCCACACAGTCCCAAGCGGTCACTCACAGACATTGGACAGACACACAGTCCCAAGCAGTCACTCTCAGACACTGGACAGAGCCACAGAATCCCAAACGGTCACTCACAGACACTGGACATAGCCACACAGAACCAAACGGTCACTCACAGACACTGGACAGAGCCACAGAATCCCAAATGGTCACTCACAGACACTGGACAGAGCCACACAGTCCCAAACGGTCACTCTCAGACACTGGACAGAGCCACAGAATCCCAAATGGTCACTCACAGACACTGGACAGAGCCACACAGTCCCAAACGTTCACTCACAGAACTGGACAGAGCCACAAGGAACCAAACGGTTACTCTGAGACACTGGACATTGCCACACAATCCCAAACCTTCACTCACAGACATTGGAGAGAGCCACACAGTCCCAAACGGTCACTCACCGACACAGGTCAGAGCCCTACCAAAACAAACAGTCACTCACAGACACTGGACAGAGACACAAAGAACCAAATGGTCACTCACAGACACCGGACAGAGACACACAGTCCCAAGCGGTCACTCACAGACACTGGTCGGAGACACACAGTCCCCAGCGGTCACGCACAGACACTGGTCAGAGCCACACAGTCCCAAACGGTCACTCACAGACACTGGACAGAGCCACAAAGAACCAAATGGTCACTCACAGACACTGGACAGAGACACACAGTCCCAAGCGGTCACTCACAGTCACTGGACGGAGCCACATAGTCCAAACCGGTCACTCGTAGGCACTGGCAGAGCCACACAATCCCTAACGTTCAGTGACAGACACTGGACAGAGCCACAAATTCCCAAACGGTCACTCGCAGACACTGGACAGAGACACAACGTCCCAAACAGTCACTCACAGACACTGGACAGAGACACAGAGTCCCAAACGGTCACTCACAGACCCAGGACAGAGACACACAGTCCCAAACGGTCACTCACAGACACTGGACAGAGCCGCACAGTCCCAAACGGTCACTCACAGACCCTGGACAGAGACACACAATCGCAAACAGTCACTCTCAGACACTGGACATTGCCACACTATCCCAAACGGTCATTCACAGAAACTGGACAGAGCCACACAGTCCCAAATGGACACTCACAGACACCGGACAGAGTCATACAGTCGCAAATGGGCACTCAGAGACACTGGACAGAGCCACACAGTCCCAAACGCTAACACACAGACACTGGACAGAGCCACAAAGAACCAAACGGTCACTTACAGACACTGGACAGAGCAACACAGTCCCAAGCGGTCACTCACAGACAGCGCACAGTGCCACACAGTCCCAAGCGGTCACTCTCAGACACTGGACAGTGCCACAGAATCCCAAACGGTCACTCACAGAACTGGACAGAGCCACAAAGATCCAAACGGTCACTCTCAGACACTGGACATAGCCACACAATCCCAAACGGTCACTCTCAGACACAGGCCAGGGACACACAGTCCCAAACGGTCACTCACAGAACTGGACAGAGCCACAAAGATCCAAACGGTCACTCACAGACACTGGACAGAGCCACACAGTCCCAAACTCTCACAGTCACTGGACAGAGCCACACAGTCCCAAGCGGTCACTCACAAACACTGGACAGTGCCACACAGAACCAAACGGTCACTCACAGACACTGGACAGGACAACACAGAACCAAACTCTCACTCACAGACACTGGACAGTGCCACCAAGACCTAAATGGACACTCACAGACACTGGACAGGGCCATACAGTTGCAAAAGGTCACTCACAAACACCGGACAGAGCCACACAGAACCAAACAGTCACTCTCAGACACTGGACAGAGACACACAGAAGCAAACGGTCACTCACAGACACTGGACAGAGCAACACAGTCCCAAACCATCACTCACAGACACTGGACAGAGCAACACAGTCCCAAACGGTCACTCACAAACACAGGACAGAGACACACAGAACCAAACGGGCACACACAGATACTGGACAGAGCATACAGTCTCAAACGGTCACTCACAGACACTGGACAATGCCACACACACCTAAACGGTCACTCACAGACACTGGACAGAGCCACATTGTCCCAAACCGTCACTCACATACACTGGACAGAGCCACAAAGAACCAAACAGTCGCTCACAGCCACTGGACAGAGACACACAGTCCAAAATAGTCACTCACAGACACTGGACAGAGACACACAGTACCAAGCGGTCAGTCACAGGTACTGGACGGAGACACACAGTCCCAAACGGTTACTAAGAGGGACTGGACAGAGCCACACAGTCCAAAACGGTCACTCACAGACACTGGACAGAGCAACACAGAACCAAACAGTCACTCACAGACACTGGACAGAGCCACACAGTCCCAATTGATCACTCACAGGCACGGGACAGAGCCACACACTCCCAGACGGTCAGTCACCAAAAAAGACAGAGCCGCCTCTCCCAAACGGTCACTCACAGACACTGGACAAAGGCACACAGTACCAAACGGTCACTCACAGACACTGGACAGAGCCACAAATTACCAAACGGTCACTCACAGACACTGGACAAAGCCACACAGTCCCAAACTCTCACTCACAGACACTGGAAAGTGCCACACTGTCCCAAGCGGTCACTCACAGACACTGGACCGAGCCACACAGAACCAAACAGTTACTCACAGACACTGGACAGAGCAACACAGTCCCAAACGGTCACTCACAAACACAGGACAGAGACACAAGGACCTAAATGGACACTCACAGACACTGGACAGAGCCACCTGGTCCCAAACGGTCAGTCACAGACAGCGGACTGTGCCACACAGTCCCAAGCGGTCACTCTCAGACACTGGACAAAGCCACACAGTCCCAAACGGTCACTCACAGACACTGGACAGAGCCACAGAATCCCAAACGGTCACTCACAGACACTGGACATAGCCACACAGGTCCCAAACGGTCACTCACAGACACTGGACAGAGCCACACAGTCCCAAACGTTCACTCACAGAACAGGACAGAGCCACACAGAACCAAACGGTCACTCACAGACACTGGACAGAACCACACAGAACCAAACGGTCACTCTCAGACACTGGACAGAGCCACAGAATCCCAAATGGTCACTCACAGACAGCGCACAGTGCCACACAGTCCCAAGCGGTCACTCTCAGACACAGGACAGTGCCACAGAATCCCAAACGGTCACTCACAGAACTGGACAGAGCCACAAAGATCCAAACAGTCTCTCTCAGACACTGGACATAGCAACACAATCCCAAACGGTCACTCTCAGACACTGGCCAGGGACACACAGTCCCAAACGGTCACTCACAGACACTGGACAGAGCCACACAGTCCCAAACTCTCACAGTCACTGGACAGAGACACACAGTCCCAAGCGGTCACTCACAGACACTGGACCGAGCCACACAGAAACAAACGGTCACTCACAGACACTGGACAGGACAACACAGAACCAAACTCTCACTCACAGACACTGGACAGAGCCACAAAGACCTAAATGGACACTCACAGACACTGGACAGGGCCATACAGTTCCAAAAGGTCACTCACAAACACCGGACAGAGCCACACAGAACCAAACTGTCACTCTCAGACATTGGACAGAGCCACACAGAAGCAAACGGTCACTCACAGACACTGGACAGAGACCATTTGGGACAATGGACGGGGCGACACAGTCCCCAATGGTCACTCACAGACACTGGACAGAGCAACACAGTCCCAAACCATCACTCACAGACACTGGACAGAGCAACACAGTCCCAAACGGTCACTCACAAACACAGGACAGAGACACACAGAACCAAACGGGCACACACAGATACTGGACAGAGCATACAGTCTCAAACGGTCACTCACAGACACTGGACAATGCCACACAAACCTAAACGGTCACTCACAGACACTGGACAGAGCCACATAGTCCCAAACGGTCACTCACAGACACTGGACAGAGCCACAATGAACCAAACAGTCACTCACAGCCACTGGACAGAGACACACAGTCCAAAATGGTCACTCACAGACACTGGACAGAGACACTCAGTCCCAAGCGGTCAGTCACAGATACTGGACGGAGACACACAGTCCCAGACGGTTACTAAGAGGGACTGGACAGAGCCACACAGTCCAAAACGGTCACTCACAGACACTGGACAGAGCAACACAGAACCAAACAGTCACTCACAGACACTGGACAGAGCCACACAGTCCCAATTGGTCACTCACAGGCACGGGACAGAGCCACACACTCCCAGACGGTCAGTCACAGAACTGGACAGAGCCACAAGGATGCAAACGGTCACTCTGAGACACTGGACATAGCCACACAATCCCAAACCTTCACTCACAGACATTGGAGAGAGCCACACAGTCCTAAACGGTCACTCACAGACATAGGACAGAGCCCTACCGAAACAAACGGTCACTCACAGACACTGGACAGAGCCACAAAGAACCAAACGGTCACTTGACAGACACTGGACAGAGCCACAAAGAACCAAATGGTCACTCACAGACACTGGTCAGAGACTCACAGTCCCAAGCGGTCACTCACAGACACTGGACGGAGCCACATAGTCCAAACCGGTCACTCGTGGCACTGGCAGAGCCACACAATCCCTAACGTTCAGTGACAGACACTGGACAGAGCCACAGAGTCCCAAACGGTCACTCACAGACCCAAGACAAAGCCACACAGTCCCAAACGGTCACTCACAGACACTGGACAGAGACACACAATCGCAAACGGTCACTCTCAGACACTGGACATAGCCACACAGTCCCAAACGGTCACTCACAGACCCTGGACAGAGACACATAATCACAAACGGTCACTCACAGACACTGGACATAGCCACACTATCCCAAACGGTCACTCACAGAAACTGGACAGAGCCACACAGTCCCAAACGGACACTCACAGACACCGGACAGAGACATACAGTCGCAAATGGACACTCAGAGACACTGGACAGAGCCACACAGTCCCAAACACTAACTCACAGACACTGGACAGAGCCACAAAGAACCAAACGGTCACTCACAGACACTGGACAGAGCAACACAGTCCCAAGCGGTCACTCACAGACAGCGCACAGTGCCACACAGTCCCAAGCGGTCACTCTCAGACACTGGACAGTGCCACAGAATCCCAAACGGTCACTCACAGAACTGGACAGAGCCAGAAAGATCCAAATGGTCACTCTCAGACACTGGACATAGCCACACAATCCCAAACGGTCACTCACAGACACTGGACAGAGCCACACAGTCCCAAACTCTCACAGTCACTGGACAGAGCCACACAGTCCCAAGCGGTCACTCACAGACACTGGACCAAGCCACACAGAACCAAACGGTCACTCACAAACACTGGACAGTGCCACACAGAACCAAATGGTCACTTACAGACACTGGACAGAACAACACAGAACCAAACTCTCACTCACAGACACTGGACAGAGCCACAAAGACCTAAATGGACACTCACAGACACTGGACAGGGCCATACAGTTCCAAAAGGTCACTCACAAACACCGGACAGAGCCACACAGAACCAAACAGTCACTCACAAACACTGGACAGAGACACACAGTCCCAAACGGTCACTCACAGACAATGGACAGAGACACACAGTCCCAAACGGTCACTCACAGACAATGGACAGAGACACACAGTCCCAAACGGTCACTCACAGACAGTGGACTGGGCGACACAGTCCCAAATGGTCACTCACAGACACTGGATAGAGCAACACAGTCCCAAACCATCACTCACAGACACTGGACAGAGCCACACTGTCCCAAGCGGTCACTCACAGATACTGGACAGAGCACACCGTCCCAAATGGTCACTCACAGACACTGGACAGAGCAACACAGTCCCAAACGGTCACTCACAAACACAGGACAGAGACACACAGAACCAAACGGGCACACACAGATACTGGACAGAGCATACAGTCTCAAACGGTCCCTCACAGACACTGGACAATGCCACACACACCTAAACGGTCACTCACAGACACTGGACAGAGCCACATAGTCCCAAACCGTCACTCACATACACTGGACAGAGCCACAAAGAACCAAACAGTCACTCACAGCCACTGGACAGAGCCACACAGTCCAAAACGGTCACTCACAGACACTGGACAGAGCAACACAGAACCAAACAGTCACTCACAGACACTGGACAGAGCCACACAGTCCCAATTGGTCACTCACAGGCACGGGACAGAGCCACACACTCCCAGACGGTCAGTCACCAAAAAAGACAGAGCAGTCTCTCCCAAACGGTCACTCACAGACACTGGACAAAGGCACACAGTACCAAACGGTCACTCACAGACACTGGACAGAGCCACAAATTACCAAACGGTCACTCACAGACACTGGACAGAGCCACACAGTCCCAAACTCTCACTCACAGACACTGGACAGTGCCACACTGTCCCAAGCGGTCACTCACAGACACCGGACCGAGCCACACAGAACCAAACAGTTACTCACAGACACTGGACAGAGCAACACAGTCCCAAACGGTCACTCACAAACACAGGACAGAGACACAAGGACCTAAATGGACACTCACAGACACTGGACAGAGCCACCCAGTCCCAAACGGTCAGTCACAGACAGCGGACAGTGCCACACAGTCCCAAGCGGTCACTCTCAGACACTGGACAGTGCCACAGAATCACAAGCGGTCACTCACAGACACTGGACAGAGCCACACAGTCCCAAACGTTCACTCACAGAACTGGACAGAGCCACAAAGATCCAAACTGTCACTCTCAGACACTGGACATAGCCACACAATCCCAAACGGTCACTCACAGACACAGGACAGAGCCCTACACAACCAAATGGTCACTCACAGACACTGGACAGAGCCACAAAGAACCGAAAGGTCACTCACAGACACTGGACAGAGTCACACAGTCCCAAGCGGTCACTCACAGACACTAGACGGAGACACATAGTCCAAACCGGTTACTCATAGGCACTGGCAGAGCCACACAATCCCTAAAGGTCAGTGACAGACACTGGACAGAGCGACAAATTCCCAAACGGTCACTTGCCGACACTGGACAGAGACACAAAGTCCCAAACTGTCACTCTCAGACACTGGACATAGCCACACAAACCCAAACGGTCACTCACAGACACAGGACAGAGCCCTACACAACCAAACGGTCACTCACAGACACTGGACAGAGCCACAAAGAACCGAAAGGTCACTCACAGACACAGGACAGGGTCACACAGTCCCAAGCGGTCACTCACAGACCCTGGACAGAGACACACAATCGCAAAATGTCACTCTCAGACACTGGACATAGCCACACTATCCCAAACGGTCACTCACAGAAACTGGACAGAGCCACACAGTCCCAAACGGACACTCACGGACAGAGACATACAGTCGCAAATGGGCACTCAGAGACACTGGACAGAGCCACACAGTCCCAAACGCTTACTCACAGACACTGGACAGAGCCACAAAGAACCAAACGGTCACTCACAGACACTGGACAGAGACACAAAGTCCCAAACGGTCACTCACAGACACAGGACAGAGCCACACAGTCCCAAACGGTCACTCACAGACCCTGGACAGAGACACACAATCGCAAACGGTCACTCTCAGACACTGGATATAGCCACAGAGTCCCAAACGGTCACTTACAGAAACTGGACAGAGCCACACAGTCCCAAACGGACACTCACAGACACCGGACAGAGACATACAGTCGCAAATGGGCACTCAGAGACACTGGACAGAGCCACACAGTCCCAAACGCTTACTAACAGACACTGGACAGAGCCACAAAGAACCAAATGGTCACTCACAGACACTGGACAGAGCCACAAAGAACCGAAAGGTCACTCACAGACACAGGACAGAGCCACACAGTCCCAAACGGTCACTCACAAACACAGGACAGAGACACACAATCACAAACGGTCACTCTCAGACACTGGACATAGCCACACTATCCCAAACGGTCACTCACAGAAACTGGACAGAGCCACACAGTCCCAAACGGACACTCACAGACACCGGAAAGAGACATACAGTCCAAAACGGACATTCACAGACACCGGACAGAGACATACAGTCGCAAATGGGCACTCAGAGACACTGGACAGAGCAACACAGTCCCAAGCGGTCACTCACAGACACTGGTCAGAGCCACAAAGAACCAAACGATCACACAGACACTGGACAGAGCCACACAGTCCCAAGCGGTCACTCACAGACACTGGACGGAGCCACATAGTCCAAACCGGTCACTCATAGGCACTGGCAGAGCTACACAATCCCTAACGGTCAGTGACAGACACTGGACAGAGCCACATAGTCCCAACGGTCACTCACAGACACTGGACAGAGCCACACAGTCCCAAACGCTCACTCACAGACACTGGACAGAGCCACACAGGTCCCAAACGGTCACTCACAGACACTGGACAGAGCCACACAGTCCCAAACGGTCACTCACAGACACTGGACAGAGACACACAGTCCCAAATGGTCACTCACAGACACTGGACTGAGACACACAATCGCAAACGGTCACTCACAGACACTGGACATAGCCACACTATCCCAAACAGTCACTCACAGAAACTGGACAGAGCCACAAAGTCCCAAACGGACACTCACAGACACCGGAAAGAGACATAGAGTCCCAAACGGTCACTCAGAGACACTGGACAGAGCCACACAGTCCCAAACGCTAACTCACAGACACTGGACAGAGCCACAAAGAACCAAACGGTCACTCACAGACACTGGACAGAGCCACAAAGGACCAAACGTTCACTCACAGACACTGGACAGAGCAACACAGTCCCAAACGGTCAGTCACAGACACTGGACAGAGCCACACAGTCCCAAGCGGTCACTCTCAGACACTGGGCAGTGCCACAAAATCACAAACGGTCACTCTCAGACACTGGACATAGCCACACAATCCCAAACGGTCACTCACAGACATTGGAGAGAGCCACACAGTCCCAAACGGTCACTCACAGACACAGGACAGAGCTTTACACAACCATATGGTCACTCACAGACACTGGACAGAGCCACAAAGAACCGAAAGGTCACTCACAGACACTGGACAGAGCCACAAATTCCCAAACGGTCACTCGCAGACACTGGACAGAGACACAAAGTCCCAAACGGTCACTCACAAACACTGGACAGAGCCACGCAGTCCCAAACGGTCACTCACAGACCCTGGACAGAGACTCACAATCGTGAATGGTCACTCTCAGACACTGGACATAGCCACACTATCCCAAACAGTCACTCACAGAAACTGGACAGAGCCACACAGTCCCAAACGGACATTCACAGACACCGGAAAGAGACATACAGTCCCAAATGGGCACTCAGAGACACTGGACAGAGCCACACAGTCCCAAACGGTCACTCACAGACACTGGACAGAGCCACAAAGAACCAAACGGTCACTCACAGACACTGGACAGAGCCACAAAGGACCAAACGTTCACTCACAGACACTGGACAGAGCAACACAGTCCCAAACGGTCAGTCACAGACACTGGACAGAGCCACACAGTCCCAAGCGGTCACTCTCAGACACTGGGCAGTGCCACAAAATCACAAATGGTCACTCACAGACACTGGACAGAGCCACAAAGAACCAAACGGTCACTCACAGTCACTGAACAGAGACACACAGTCCCAAACGGTCAGTCACAGACACCAGCCAGTGCCACACAGAACCAAACGGTCACTCACAGACACTGGACAGAGCCACAATTCACCAAACGGTCACTCACAGACAATGGACTGGGCCACACAGTCCCAAATGGTCACTCACAGACTCTGGACAGAGCAACACAGTCCCAAATGGTCACTCACAAACACAGGACAGAGACACACAGAACCAAACGGGCACTCACAGATACTGGACAGAGCCGCCACTCCCAAACAGTCACTCACAGACACTGGGCAGAGCCACACAGTCCCAAGCGGTCACTCACAGACATTGGACAGAGACACACAGTCCCAAGCGGTCACTCTGAGACACTGGACAGAGCCACAGAATCCCAAACGGTCACTCACAGACACTGGACATAGCCACACAGAACCAAACGGTCACTCACAGACACTGGACAGAGCCACAGAATCCCAAATGGTCACTCACAGACACTGGACAGAGCCACACAGTCCCAAACGTTCACTCACAGAACTGGACAGAGCCACACAGAACCAAACGGTCACTCACAGACACTGGACAGAGCCACACAGAACCAAACGGTCACTCTCAGACACTGGACAGAGCCACAGAATCCCAAATGGTCACTCACAGACACTGGACAGAGCCACACAGTCCCAAACGTTCACTCACAGTACTGGACAGAGCCACAAGGTACCAAACGGTCACTCTGAGACACTGGACATAGCCACACAATCCCAAACCTTCACTCACAGACATTGGAGAGAGCCACACAGTCCCAAACGGTCACTCACCGACACAGGTCAGAGCCCTACCAAAACAAACGGTCACTCACAGACACTGGACAGAGCCACAAAGAACCAAACGGTCACTTGACAGACACTGGACAGAGACACAAAGAACCAAATGGTCACTCACAGACACTGGACAAAGACACACAGTCCCAAGCAGTCACTCACAGACACTGGTCAGAGACACACAGTCCCAAGTGGTCACTCACAGACACTGGTCAGAGACACACAGTCCCAAGTGGTCACTCACAGACACTGGATGGAGCCACATAGTCCAAACCGGTCACTTGTAGGCACTGGCAGAGCCACACAATCCCTAACGTTCAGTGACAGATACTGGACAGAGTCACAAATTCCCAAACGGTCACTCACAGACACTGGACAGCCACAGAGTCCCAAACGGTCACTCACAGACCCAGGACAGAGCCACACAGTCCCAAACGGTCACTCGCAGACACTGGACAGCCACACAACGTCCCAAACAGTCACTCACAGACACTGGACAGAGCCACACAGTCCCAAACGGTCAATCTCAGATCCTGGACAGAGACACACAATCGTAAATGGTCACTCTCAGACACTGGACAGAGACACACTATCCCAAACGGACACTCACAGACACTGGACAGAGCCACACAGTCCCAAAAGGTCACTCACAGAAACTGGACAGAGCCACACAGTCCCAAACGGACACTCACAGACACTGGACAGAGCCACACAGTCCCAAGCGGTCACTCACAGACACTGGTCAGAGCCACACAGTCCCAAACGGTCACTCACAGACACTGGACAGAGTCACACAGAACCGAACGGTCACTCACAGACACTGGACAGAGCCACAAAGAACCAAACGGTCACTCACAGACACTGGACACAGCCACACAGTCCCAAACGGTCACTCACAAACACAGGGCAGAGCCACACAGAACCGAACGGTCACTCACAGATACTGGAAAGAGCCACACAGTCCCAAACGGTCACTCACAGACACTGGACAGAGACACACAGAACCAAACGGTCACTCACAGACACTGGACAGAGACACACAGTCCCAAACGGTCACTCACAGACACTGGACAGAGACACAAAGTCCCAAACAGTCACTCACAGACACTGGACAGAGCCACGCAGTCCCAAACAGTCACTCACAGACACTGGACAGAGACACACAGTCCCACATGGTCACTCACAGACACTGGACAGAGCCACACACAACCAAACAGTCACTCACAGACACTGGACAGAGCCACGCAGTCCAAAACGGTCACTCACAGACACTGGACAGAACCAAACTGTTACTCACAGACACTGGACAAAGCCACATAGAATAAAACCATAAGGCTATATGTCAAAGGAGCAGAAATAGGCCATTCGGCCCATCGAGTCTGACCTGCCATTCAGTGAGATCATGGCTGATCTGCTAATCCTCAGCTCCACTTTCCTGCCTTTTCCCCATAACCGTTGATTCCCTCACTGATTAAAAATCTGTCTATCTCAGCCTTGAATATATTTAATGACCCAACCTCTACAGCCCTCTGCGGTAAAGAATTCCACAGATTGACTACCCTCTGAGAGAAGAAATTCCTCCTCATCTCTGTCTTAAATAGGACCCCTTACTCTGAGATTATGCCCTCTGGTCCTAGACTCTCCCACCAGGGGAAACAACCTTGTCAAGCCCCCTAAGAATCTTATTTCTCAATAAGGTCGCCTCTCATTCTTCTAAACGCCAGTGAGTACAGGCCCAACCTACTCAACCTCCCCTCATAAGAAAATCACTTCATACCCAGGATCAACCTAGTGACCCTTCTCTGGACTGCCTCCAATGTCAGTATAACTTTCCTTAGATAAGGGGACCAAAACTGTTCATGGTATTCTAGGTGTGGTCTAACTAGTGCTTTGTATAGTTTTAGCAAGTCTTCGCTATTTTTATACTCCATTCCGTTTGAAATAAAGGCCAACATTCCCTTTGCCTCCCCTATTACCAGCTGAACTTGTATGTTAGCTTTTTGTTAGTCCTGATGAATGTAAGATGAAAAGCTTCAGCAACATGTCTCTCAGTCCAGCAATAGTCCCGATTATTTTACCAGCTGCACATGACCCTTCAGGAACCCGGCCACACATTGGAGGCAGCAGTTTCACAGCAGGAGGTCACACCACTGGGTATAAAGAGGTACAAGGGCTGAATGCAGCACATCCAGAGGCAAATGCCATCAGCTGGTGGTGACTTCTCCACGGGCTGATGCTCCTGTCACTCGGGCCTTTGGTTTTTGTGTGATAATTATGTGAGCCCCTCCATCTTGTGTCACCCTCTCTCTCTCTCTCCGTCCGCCAGAGCAGCATTCCCCCTTTCTCCTACCCTCCCTCGAGCCCATCTGAGTGACCCTCCCCCAGAACTGGGGGCTGCCCGCCAGCCCTAATCAGATGCCAAATGCTCTACTAATAGTACACCCCCTCTACCCCCAGCCCCCTCCCGGGTCCCAACGGGCACAACGCCACAACACATGGACTCAGGAGCCAGGAATGGTTCTGACATTGAGGCCCTGATGTTCAGTGGGAATGTTCAGCCCCCATGCCTGGCTCTCCTGTCGAAGTGTGGGTGTTGGGGCAATGGCTTCCGGGCAACAAGTTGGAGGATTGTACAGGAACGGAGAGCGGGTTGTGGGACAGTTAGTGCAGTGAGGTGTCTGGTCACAGGATGGCAACAAGAGGTTACAACTTGTTTAGGTTTAGGAGTCCCACAGGGGCCTGTGCTGGGGCGTCAACTTTTTATGATTCACATCAATGATTTAGATGAGAGAAGTGAAGACAAGGGAACTAAATTTGCAGATGACACAAAGATAGGTAGGAAAGTATGTGGTGAAGAGGACATGAGGAGGTTGCAGATGGATAGAGATAGGTTGAGTGAGTGGGCAAAGATCTGGCAAATGGAGTTTAATGTGGGAAAATGTGAAGTTGTTCACTGTGGCAGGAAGAACAAAAAAGCAGAGTATTACTTAAATGGAGAACGGCTGCATAATTCTGAGCTGCAGAGGGACCTCGGTGTTCTTGTACGAGTCACAAAAAGTTAGTATCAGGTACAGCAAGTAATTAAGACTAATGGAATGTTATCCTTTATTACGAGAGGGATTGACCATAATTTAATTATACAGGGCATTGGTGAGAGCGCATCTTGAATACTGTGTGCAGTTTTGGTCTCCTTATTTAAGGAAAAATGTAAATGTATTGGAGGCGGTTCAGAGGAGGTTTACTGGATTGATACCTGGAATGAGTGGGTTGTTTTATGAGGAAAGGTGGGACAGACTGGGCTTGTTTCCACTGGAGTTTAGAGGAGTGAGGGGTGATTTGATTGAAGTTATACAAGATCCTGAACGGCCTTGACAAGGTGGATGTGGAAAGGATGTTTCCTCTTGTGGGTGAGTCCAGAACTAGGGGGCAGTGTTTAAAATTAGGGGTCGCCCTTTTAGGACAGAGATGAGGAGAAGACATTTCTCTCAGAGGGCTGTGTGACTTTGGAACTCTCTGCCTCAGAAGGTGGTGGAGGCGGGGTCACTGAATATTTGTAAGGCCGAGGTAGATGGATTTTTGTCAGACAAGTGAATCAAAGGTTATCAGGGTTAGATGGGAATGTGGAAATCGAAACACAAGATGATCAGCCATGATCATATTGAATGGTGAAGCAGGCTCGAGGGGCTGAATGGTGTACTCCTGTTCCTACTTCTTATGTTCTTGTGTAGGAGAAACACTAAGTAAAGAAAGCATCCCTTCATCGTGCCCTGTGTCAGCTCCGCTATCTTCCTGCGCACTATTCTCTTCCTCACTGGATGGTGAAGAGAGAGTCCCGTGGGCTTTCTACATCCTGACCGTTCAGGGAGTCACTACATCTCACTCTTAAAGGGACCACTTTCAGAATCAAGTGGCTAAGCTCACATACACTGTCTTGTGCACTCTGGTATTGTAGGTACAGAGGGTGTGGTAATCTAGTGCTTTCTGTGAGCTCTCTAACCGTGTAGCGATTGTTTGATCTGTTACAGATATCACCCACCCGATTCCGGATCTGACAGGATTTATCACCGAGGGCCAGATCTATGTTGACAGACAGCTACATAACAGACAGGTGAGTGACATCACTACCCAGACCAGAGTCAGCACCTCTTCCAATAATGAGGAACAAAGGAATGGCAGAAGAATTGAACACATATTTTGGCTCTGCCTTCACAAAAGAGGACACTTGTTAAGGAACCAAGGATCTAGTGAGAGGGAGGAATTGAAAAAAATCAGTATTAGTAAAAAAAAAATGGTGCTCGAGAAAGTAATGAGGTTAAAGGCTGAAAAATCCCCAGGGCCTGATAATCTACGCCCCAGAGTACTGAAGGAAGTGGGTCCTGGAAATATTGGATGCATTGGTGGTCATCTTCTGAAATCCTTTAGACTCTGGAGCAGTTCCTACAGATTGGAGGGTGGCAAATGTAACCCTGCTATTTAGTAAAGGAGGGAGAGAAAAAACAGAGAATTAATGACCAGTTAGCCTAACATCAGTAGTAGGGAAAATGCTAGAGTCTATTATAAAAGACATGGTAACAGAAGACTTGGAAAGCATTAACGGGATTAGACAAAGTCATTGTGGGTTTATGAAAGGGAAATCATGTTTAACTAATCTACTGGTGTTTTTTGAGGATGTAACTGGCAGAATAGATAAGGGAGAACCAGTGGTCGTGGTGTATTTGGATTTCAAGAAGGTTTTTGATAAATTCCACATAAGAGGTTAGTGTGTAAAATTAAACCACATGGGACTGGGGGTAATATACTGGCATGGATTGAGAATTGGTTGACAGTCCGGAAACAGAGAGTGGGAATAAATGGGTCTTTTTTCTGGATGGCAGATGGTGATTTTTTAATCCATCATTTGACCTTTTTTTTTTAAACTCCAGATTTTTATTGAATTTAAGTTCCACCATCTGTTATGGCAGGATTCGAACCCAGGGCCCCACAGCATTACCCTGGGACTGTGGATTACTAGTCCAGTGACACTGCCACAATGCCATCACCTTCACAGGGATCAGCGCTTGGGGCCCAGCCATTCACGATATATATAAATGTCTTAGATGAGAAACCAAATGTAATATTTCCAAGTTTGCTGACGACATAAAGCTGGCTGAGGTTGTGAGTTGTGTGGAGGATGCAAGGAGGCTTCAGGGCAATTTAGACAAGTTATGTGTGTGTGGGCAAACACATGGCAGATGCAGTATAACATGGATAAATAAGAAGTTATACGCTTCAGTGTGAAAAACAGAAAGGCAGAGTATTATTTAAATGGTGATATATTGGGAAATGTGGATGTACAAAGGGATCTGGGTGTCCTTGTTCACCAGACAACGAATAGACAGGAGCAGTAAGCAATTGGGAAGGCAAATGGTGTGTTGGTCTTCATTGCAAGAGGATTTGAATCCAGAAGTAGGGATGTCTTACTGCATTTATACAAGGGCCTTGGTGGGACCACACCTGGAATATTGTGTGCAGTTTTGGTCTCCCTATCTAAGAAAGGATATACTTGCCATCGAGGGAGGTTCACTCGGCTGATACCGGGGATGGCAGGGCTGTCATATGAGGAGAGATTGGTTCGACTTTCACTGGAGTTTAGAAGAATGAGAGGGGTATCTGATTGAAATGTATAAAATTCTAACAGGGCTAGACAGACTGGATGCAGGGTGGATGTTTCCCCTGGTTGGGGAGTCTAGAACCAGGGGCCACAGTCTCAGGATATGGGGAAGCCAATTTAGGACAGAGATGAGGAAACATTGATAAATTTTTGGGTATTAGGGGCATCAAGGGGCATGGAGAGAAAGCAGGAACATGGCATTGAGATAGAAGATCAACCATGATCATGATGAATGGCAGAGCAGACTCGAAGGGCCGAATGCCTACCCCTGCTCCTAGTTTCTAAGTTTCTACATCTCTCTCCAATCAGGAGGGGGCAAGAACTCGGAATAGAACTTGCTAACTTAAACAGTGGGAGAGGAATGGGGAGATGGGGAGGAGAGAAAGGATGGGTTTGGGGAGAGGGGTGGGGATGGGGGTGGAGGGTGGGGTTGGGGATGTGGAGGGGAAGGGGATGGGGAGGAGGGTGGAGTTGGGGGATGGGATGTGGAGGGGATGGGGTGTGGTTGGGGATGTGGAGGGGAGGGGTTGAGGTTGGGGAGGGTGGGGGGTTGGGGATGTGGGGGGGAAGGGGTGGGGGAGGAGGGTGTGTTTGGGGATGGGGATGTGGAGGGGATGAGGTGGGGTTGGGGATATGGAGGGGAGGGAGTGGGGTTGGGGAGGGTGGGGTTGGGATGTGGTGAGGTGGGGGTGGGGTTGGGATGTGGTGGGGTGGGTGTGGGGTTGGGGATGAGGAGGGGATGGGGTGGGATTGGGATGTGGAGGGGGAGGGGGTGGGTTGGGGAGGATGGGGTTGGGGGATGCGGAGGGGAGGGGGTGGGGGTTGAGGAGGGTGGGGTTGGGAATGTGGTAGGATGGGGGTTGGGTTGGGGTTGAGGAGGGGATGGGGTGGGGTTGGGGATGTGGAGGGGAGGGGGTGAGGTTGGGGAGGGGTGGGGTTGGGGAGGGTGGGGGTTGGGGATGAGGAGGGATGGGGGTGGAGTTGGGGAGGGTGGGGTTGGGGATGTGGTGGGGTGGGTGTGGGGTTGGAGATGTTGGGTGGGGGGTGGGGTTGGGGGATGTGGTGGGGTGGGGGTGGGGGTGGGGATGTTGGGTGGGGAGGGTGGGGTTGGGGGATGTGGTGGGGTGGGGGTGGGGTTGGGATGTGGTGGGGTGGGGGTGGGGTTGGGGATGTGGTGGGGTGGGGGTGGGGTTGGGGATGTGGTGGGGTGGGGGTGGGGTTGGGGAGGGTGGTGTTGAGGATGTGGGGGTGGGGGGGGTGGGGATGGGGATGTGGTGGGGTGGGGGTGGGGTGGGGGGTGGGTTGGGGTTGTTGGGGTGGGGAGGGTGGGGTTGGGGATGTGGTGGGGTGGGGGTGGGGGTTGGGGAGGGTGGGGTTGGGGATGTGGGGTGGGGGGGTGGGGGATGGGGATGTGGGTGGGGGTGGGGGTGGGTTGGGAGGGTGGGGTTGGGGATGGGGATGTGGTGGGTGGGGGTGGGGTTGGGGAGGGTGGGGTTGGGGATGGGATGTGGTGGGGTGGGGGTGGGGTTGGGGAGGGTGGGGTTGGGGATGGGGATGTGGTGGGGTGGGGGTGGGGTTGGGGATGTGGAGGGGATT
>JANJGN010001125.1:5000-30000 GCA_026770705.1 Isurus oxyrinchus
GAGCCCCGCCCTGCGCTGTTACCTGTCCGGAGGATCGGACCACATCAGTCGGTCAACTTTCTCGAGCCGCCCTCCCGTGAGGCTTCGGCCCATGAATGGTCCTGAGGTCAAAGACAGTGAGAGAGAGAGAGAGAGAGAGAGGAGGGGAAGGTTTTCAAGGCTTTCAAGAGCATAGGGGCATGAATATTCAGTCCTGGAATGCACTCCCTACCCGCACCCCCACCTCGCGCCCTCTCCCAGCGTTCACCTTCATTCTCAAACCCACGAGGGTTCGGAGGTCAGGGGTGAATGTTTCAAACCTGGCCGATAGGGGAAGGGGCTGCCCGGTGTGTGTGTGTGTGTGTGTAACTGGGAGGGGGTGGGTGAGAGGGTTAATCCCCCCTCCGATAGGGGAAGGGGCTGCCCGGTGTGTGTGTATGTGTGTGTGTGTAACTGGGAGGGGGTGGGTGAGAGGGTTAATCCCCCCTCCCTCCGATAGGGGAAGGGGCTGCCCGGTGTGTGTGTGTGTGTGTAACTGGGAGGGGGTGGGTGAGAGGGTTAATCCCCCCTCCCTCCGATAGGGGAAGGGGCTGCCCAGTGTGTGTGTGTGTGTGTGTGTGTAACTGGGAGGGGGTGGGTGAGAGGGTTAATCCCCCCTCCCTCCGATAGGGGAAGGGGCTGCCCGGTGTGTGTGTGTGTGTGTAACTGGGAGGGGGTGGGTGAGAGGGTTAATCCCCCCTCCGATAGGGGAAGGGGCTGCCCGGTGTGTGTGTGTGTGTGTGTAACTGGGAGGGGGTGGGTGAGAGGGTTAATCCCCCCTCCCTCCGATAGGGGAAGGGGCTGCCCGGTGTGTGTGTGTGTGTGTGTGTGTAACTGGGAGGGGGTGGGTGAGAGGGTTAATCCTCCCTCCGATAGGGGAAGGGGCTGCCCGGTGTGTATGTGTGTGTGTAACTGGGAGGGGGTGGATGAGAGGGTTAATCCCCCCCCCCTCCGATAGGGGAAGGGGCTGCCCGGTGTGTGTGTGTGTGTGTAAGTGGGAAGGGGTGGGTGAGAGGATTAATCCCTCTCCAACAACAATTGCTACCTAATTGAGGGAATCATCTCCTCCCCTTCCATCCGCCGTGCTGTTATTGAAGTCCACACCTTTACTGAGACCCAGTGAGGATCGGCGACACTGACCCACGGTTACTGAGTTCAGGGCAGAAGGATGGGGACTGGACATCACACGTCCAGGTCAGCAATAAGCGCCGGTCACCACGAGCAACCGCCATGCTCTTGAGCGTACGCGATGCTCTGGAGCGTACTCGGTGCTCTTGAGTGTACTCGATGCTCTTAAGCGTACTCGATGCTCTTGAGCACACTCGATGCTCTTGAGCGTACTCGATGCTCTTGAGCGTACTCGATGCTCTAGAGCGTACTCGATGCCTCTGAGCGTACTCGATGCCCTGGAGCGTACTCGGTGCTCTTGAGCGTACTCGATGCTCTTAAGCGTACTCGATGCTCTTGAGCGCACTCGATGCTCTTGAGTGTACTCGATGCCTCTGATCATACTCGATGCTCTTGAGCGCACTTGATACTATTGAGCGTACTCGATGCCTCTGATCATACTCGATGCTCTTGAGCGCACTTGATGCTCTTGAGTGTACTTGATTCTATTGAGCGTACTCGATGCTCTTGAGCGCACTCGATGCTCTTGAGCGTACTCGATGCCTCTGAGCGTACTCGATGCTCTTGAGCGTACTCGATGCTCTTGAGTGTACGCAATGCCTCTGAGCGTACTCGATGCCTCTGAGCGTACTCAATGCTCTTGAGCGTACTCGATGCTCTTGAGCGTACTCGATGCTCTTGATTGTACTTGATGCTCTTGAGCGTACTCAATGCTCTTGAGCGTACTCGATGCTCTTGAGCGTACTCGATGATCTTGAGTGCACTCAATGCTCTTGAGCGTACTCGATGCTCTTGAGTGTACTCGATGCTCTTGAGTGCACTCGATGCTCTTGAGCGTAATCAATGCTCTTGAGCGTACTCGATGCTCTTGAGCATAATTGATGCTCTTGAGTGTACTCGATGCCTCTGAGTGTACTCGATGCTCCTGAGTGTACTCGATGCTCTTGAGCGTACTCGATGCTCTTGAGCGCACTCGATGCTCTTGAGTGCACTCGATGCTCTTGAGCATACTTGATGCTCTTGAGCGCACTCGATGCTCTTGAGCGCACTCGATGCTCTAGAGCGCACTCGATGCTCTTGAGCGTACTCGATGCTCTTGAGCGTACTCGATGCTCTTGAGCGTACTCGATGCTCTTGAGCGCACTCGATGCTCTTGAGCGTACTCGATGCCTCTGAGCATACTCGATGCTCTTGAGCGCACTCAATGGTCTTGAGCGTACTCGATGCCTCTGAGCGTACTCGATGCTCTTGAGCACACTCAATGCACTTGAGCGTACTCGATGCTCTTGAGCGTACTCGATGCCTCTGTTCATACTCGATGCTCTTGAACGTACTCGATGCTCTTGAGCGCACTCTATGCTCTTGAGCGTACTCGATGCCTCTGACCGTACTCGATGCTCTTGAGCGCACTCAATGCTCTTGAGCGTACTCGATGCCTCTGAGCGTACTCGATGCTCTTGAGTGCACTCAATGCATTTGAGCGTACTCGATGCTCTTGAGAGTACTCGATGCCTCTGTTCATACTCGATGCTCTTGAGCGTACTCGAAGCTCTTGAGCGCGCTCGATGCTCTTGAGCATAATCGATGCCTCTGAGCGTACTCGATGCTCTTGAGTGTACTCGATGCTCTTGAGCGTACTCGATGCTCTTGAGCGTACTCGATGCTCTTGAGCGTACTCGATGCCTCTGATCGTACTCGATGCTCTTGAGCGTAATCGATGCCTCTGAGAATACTCGATGCTCTTGAATGCACTCAATGCTCTTGAGCGTACTCGATGCTCTTGAGCGCACTCGATGCTCTTGAGCATACTCGATGCTCTTGAGCGCACTCGATGCCTCTGAGTGTACTCGATGCTCTTAAGCATTCTCGATGCCTCTGAGCGTACTCGATGCTCTTGAGCGTACTCGATGCTCTTGAGCGTACTCATTGTCTCTGAGCACACAGAATGCTCGAGCGTTCTCGATGCTCTTGAGCGCACTCAATTCTCTTGAGCGTACTCGATGCTCTTGAGCATTCTCGATGCCTCTGAGCACACTCGATGCTCTTGAGCGTACTCGATGCCTCTGAGCACACTCGATGCGCTTGAGTGCACTCGATGCTCTTGAGTGTACACGATTCTCTTGAGCGTACTGCATGCTCTTGAGCGTAATCGATGCTCCTGAGCACACTCCATGCTCTTGAGCGTACTCGATGCTCTTGAACTTACTCGGTTCTCTTGAGCGCACTCGATGCTCTTGAGCGTACTTGATGCTCTTGAGCGCACTCAATGCTCTTGAGTGTACTCGATGCCTCTGAGCATACTCGATGCTCTTGAGCGCACTCAATGCACTTGAGCGTACTCGATGCTCTTGAGCGCACTCAATGCTCTTGAGCGTACTCGATGCCTCTGTTCATACTCGATGCTCTTGAGCGTACTCGATGCTCTTGAGCGTACTCGATGCTCTTGAGCATACTCGATGCTCTTGAGCGCACTCGATGCTCTTGAGCGTACTCGATGCCTCTGATCGTACTCGATGCTCTTGAGCGTACTCGATGCTCTTGAGCGCACTTGATGCTCTTGAGTGTACTTGATGTTCTTGCGCGTACTCGATGCTCTTGAGCGTACTCAATGCTCTTGAGTGCACTCAATGCTCTTGAGCGTACTCGATGCTCTTGAGTGCACTCGTTGCTTTTGAGCGTACTCGATGCTCTTGAGCGCACTCGATGCTCTTGAGCGTACTCGATGCTCTTGAGCGTACTCGATGCTCTTGAGCTCACTCGATGCTCTTGAGCGCACTCGATGCTCTTGAGCATAATCAATGCCTCTGAGCATACTCGATGCTCTTGAGCATACTAGATGCTCTTGAGCATATTCAATGCCCTTGAGCGTACTCGATGCTCTTGAGCGTACTCGATGCCTCTGATCGTACTCGATGCTCTTGAGCATACTTGATGCTCTCGAGCGTACTCGATGCACTAGAGCCTACTCGATGCTCTCGAGCGTACTTGATGCTCTCGAGCGTACTCGATGCTCTCGAGCGTACTCGATGCTCTCGAGCGTACTCGATGCTCTTGAGCGTACTCGATGCTCTTGAGTGTACTCGATGCTCTTGAGCGTAGTTGATGCCTCTGAGCGCACTCGATGCTCTTCAGCGCACTCGATGCTCTTGAGCGTACTCGATGCCCTTGAGTGCACTCGATGCTCTTGAGCGTACTCGATGCTCTTGAGCGTACTCGATGCTCTTGAGCATACTCGATGCTCTTGAGCGCACTCGATGCTCTTGAGCGTACTCGATGCTCTTGAGCATTCTCGATGCCTCTGAGCACACTCGATGCTCTTGAGCGTTCTCGATGCTCTTGAGCGTACTCGATGCTCTTGAGCGTACTCGATTCTCTTGAGCGTACTCCATGCTCTTGAGCGTACTCGATGCTCCTGAGCGCACTCCATGCTCTTGCGCGTACTCGATGCTCTTGAGCGTACTCGATGCTCTTGAGCATACTCGGTTCTCTTGAGCGCACTCGATGCTCTTGAGCGTACTCGATGCTCTTGAGCGTACTCGATGCTCTTGAGCGCACTCGATGCTCTTGAGCGCACTCGATGCTCTTGAGCATAATCGATGCCTCTGAGCGTACTCGATGCTCTTGAGCGTACTCGATGCTCTTGAGCGCACTCGATGCTCTTGAGCGTACTCGATGCTCTTGAGTGCACTCGATGCCTCTGAGTGTACTCGATGCTCTTGAGCGTACTCGATGCTCTTGAGCGTACTCGATGCTCTTGAGCGCACTCGATGCTCTTGAGCGCACTCGATGCTCTTGAGCATAATCGATGCCTCTGAGCGTACTCGATGCTCTTGAGCGTACTCGATGCTCTTGAGCGCACTCGATGCTCTTGAGCGTACTCGATGCTCTTGAGTGCACTCGATGCCTCTGAGTGTACTCGATGCTCTTGAGCATAGTCGATGCTTTTGAGTGTACTCGATGCTCTTGAGCGTACTCGATGCTCTTGAGTGTACTTGATGCCTCTGAGCGTACTTGATGCTCTTGAGCGTACTCGATTCTCTTGAGCGTACTCCATGCTCTTGAGCGTACTCGATGCTCCTGAGCGCACTCGATTCTCTTGAGCGTACTCCATGCTCTTGAGCGTACTCGATGCTCTTGAGCGCACTCGGTGCTCTTGAGCGCACTCGATGCTCTTGAGCATACTCGATGCTCTTGAGCATACTCGATGCTCTTGAGCGTACTCGATGCTCTTGAGTGTACTCGATGCTCTTGAGCAAGAAAATGATGCCCGAATCTGGGGGCGAGACTTCAAAACCCCCGCCTATCCCCCATCTGCCCCCCAGGGTTTGAGATGAGGACGAGGGAGGGGGCATGTTCCTTACCTCGCTTCCCACGCTCCGACCATCTGCTCCAGGTTGACTACGGCCACCTCCACCCGGTGAGCTCCTCCTTCCCGGCGTTCCCACCGTGTCGAAGGACTGGCTCCTGCCTTGGATTGCCCTCTGCAGGACAGGGAGAGAAGTGGGTGTTAGTGCTCCCTCGGGGCTCATCGACAAGCGCCTGAACCAAGCAAGGGGACCCCGACAGCAACAGGCTAGCATTCTCCAAGGCTCCAACTCCGGGAAAGGTCCCCCCACGGACTCTGCTTGGAAGGGGAAGGG
This sequence comes from Isurus oxyrinchus, assembly GCA_026770705.1. Lineage (NCBI taxonomy): Eukaryota > Metazoa > Chordata > Chondrichthyes > Lamniformes > Lamnidae > Isurus > Isurus oxyrinchus. Next base: position 10,787 of record JANJGN010001125.1, read on the forward strand.
TGGGGGAGGACTGGAGTTGTGGCACAGAGCAAGGAAGAAATCAACAAGCCCCTTGGAGAGTTTGGAGTCCACTCGGGAGAACCAGGGCGGGTCTGCCAAAGGAAGATGGCGTTTGATGAAACGAATTGAAATCTTTTGATGAATCTCGATGTAGGGAAGCCAGCCGATGTTATCTATCTGGACTTTAGGAAGACATTCACCAAAGTGCCACATGAAAGGCTGTTTGGTGGAATGGTAGGACCAGGGTTATTTTACAGACTAGAGGAAGGTAGACAGTGGTCCTCGCCGAGGCGTAGTTCAAGGGGGACTGTGGTGTTCTCTATTAGGAAATGACCCAGATATTAGGATGAGAGGAACATTTCAAGATTTGACGGTGGTATCAAACATGTGGTGGCGGTGGCAAACAGCGAGGGCGAGACAAGTCATTTGCTGGCATGGATGAATGAACAGGAATGTAGGCAGATGGAGTGCTGTATAGAGGAAATGCAGGGTGATACGTTTTGGTGGAAGGGGTGCGGAGAGGCAGGATAGGCTTAATGGCATCGTTGTAAACAGGGTGCAGGGAAAGAGGGTCCAGGTTGGGTGAGGGAACAGGTGGTGTCCACTGGCATGAGCACTGTGGGTGTACCTAAACCACATGGGACAAAATCCTGGAACTCCCTCCCTAACAGCGCCATGGGCGTACCTACACCACACGGACAAAATCCTGGAACTCCCTCCCTAACAGCGCCGTGGGTGTACCTACACAACACGGACAAAATCCTGGAACTCCCTCCCTAACAGCGCCGTGGGCGTACCTACACCACACGGACAAAATCCTGGAACTCCCTCCCTAACAGCGCCGTGGGCGTACCTACACCACACGGAAAAAATCCTGGAACTCCCTCACTAACAGCGCTGTGGGTGTACCTACACCACACACGGGGACAAAATCCTGGAACTCCCTCCCTAACAGCGCCGTGGGTGTACCTACACCACAGGGAAAAAATCCTGGAACTCCCTCCCTAACAGCGCCGTGGGTGTACCTACAGCACACGGACAAAATCCTGGAACTCCCTCCCTAACAGGGCCGTGGGTGTACCTACACCACACGGGGACAAAATCCTGGAACTCCCTCCCTAACAGCACCGTGGGTGTACCTACACCACACGGACAAAATCCTGGAACTCCCACCCTAACAGCGCCGTGGGAGTACCTACACCACAGGGACAAAATCCTGGAACTCCCTCCCTAACAGCGCTGTGGGTGTACCTACACCACACACGGGGACAAAATCCTGGAACTCCCTCCCTAACAGCACCGTGGGTGTACCTACACCACACGGGGACTGCTGCATTTCTAGAAGACATCTCACCCCCCACCACCTTCTCAAGGGGGCTCTTAGGGATGGGTAACACCAGCCAGAGATGCTCGCACAGCCCCCGAACGAATAAAGCAGAGGAGGGGGTCACTGCCCCGAGCGTGTACCTTGAAGTTCTCGAAGAAACCTCGCTCACCGTCCTCGACCTTTTCCAAATCGTTGCTCCGAATTCCCAACACCGCCTCGCTCTTCCTGTGAAGTTCCTCATATAGGAGTCCCAGGAGTGAGCCTCTGGTCCTTGCCTGCAGAGCCAGGGAAGTTAGATCAGGACATACAGGAGATACAGGACATATTTCCATTTTGCATTCATTGAGGGGGTTTGAGGGAGAGCTGGAGGAGAGGGAGGGAGTCTGCCTGTTCATGGTGGGGGTTCGGGGAGAGGAGATTGGGATCGTCAGTCTACCTCCAAAGTGGAGAATTTCTCGGAGCGATAGCAGCTGTACTCAGCGTTGATGAGTTTGGTGAGCAGAAATTCACGGAATTCAGGTCCCTGATGGGGGAAAGAGAGAGAGACAGAATAAGGTTAACCCACACCATCCACATCAAACACTCCCTGGACAGTTACAGCACGGGGTTAGGTACAGAGTAAAGCTCCCTCTACACTGTCCCCATCAAACACTCCCAGGACAGGTACAGCACGGGGTTAGATACAGAGTAAAGCTCCCTCTACACCGTCCCGCATCAAACACTCCCAGGACAGGTACAGCACGGGGTTAGATACAGAGTAAAGCTCCCTCTACACCGTCCCCATCAAACACTCCCAGGACAGGTACAGCACGGGGTTAGATACAGAGTAAATCTCCCTCTGCACTGTCCCCATCAAACACTCCCAGGACAGGTACAGCATGGGGTTAGATACAGAGTAAAGCTCCCTCTACACTGTCCCCATCAAACACTCCCAGGACGGGTACAGCACGGGGTTAGATACAGAGTAAATCTCCCTCTGCACTGTCCCCATCAAACACTCCCAGGACAGGTACAGCACGGGGTTAGATACAGAGTAAAGCTCCCTCTACACTGTCCCCGTCAAACACTCCCAGGACAGGTACAGCACGGGGTTATATACAGAGTAAATCTCCCTCTACACTGTCCCCATCAAACACTCCCAGGACAGGTACAGCACGGGGTTAGATACAGAGTAAAGCTCCCTCTACACTGTCCCCATCAAACATTCCCAGGACAGGTACAGCACGGGGTTAGATACAGCATAAATCTCCCTCTACACTGTCCCCATCAAACACTCCCAGGACAGGTACAGCACGGGGTTAGATACAGAGTAAATCTCCCTCTACACCGTCCCCATCAAACACTCCCAGGACAGGTACAGCACGGGGTTAGATACAGAGTAAAGCTCCCTCTACACTGTCCCCATCAAACACTCCCAGGACAGGTACAGCACGGGGTTAGATACAGAGTAAATCTCCCTCTACACCGTCCCCATCAAACACTCCCAGGTCAGGTACAGCACGGGGTTAGATACAGAGTAAATCTCCCTCTACACTGTCCCCATCAAACACTCCCAGGACAGGTACAGCACGGGGTTCTGGATAGTTGAATGAATGAAAGCCCGGGATGGATTTGTTCAGGGAGATTGGTGTTGAAGCAGATTGCTGGGGTTTTTCTGATGTGGGGATTGGAGAGGGTCGACGAGGGTAAAGCTGTCGATCTGGTGTACGTGGGACACTGAAATTGCGTCCAGCGCCGTTCCGCAGAACCCTCTTGGGAACAAAGTCTCCGCGTCTGGAATCAAAGGGACAGCAGCGATTCGGGCGCAGTATTGACCGGGCAACGGGGAACAGAGGGCAGGGGTTGATGGATGGTTCCCCGGACCGGAGGTAGGTTTGGTGGTGGCTCTTGACGAGGGCTGAAACGCAGTGAACGAGAAAGGGATTCACCCCGGAGACCTGCGACGGACTTGGGGGGGGTGCCGCGAGGAAAGGAAGCGCTTGACCTCAGGACCCTGGGTGTGGGAGGAGAGGCCCGGGAAGGAGCTGGGGAAAGCGGATCGGACACTATCCTTCACCCGGGCGAGGGTGTTGAATGGGCGGTGAGTGAAGTAATGAGGGAACCGCTGCTCAGGCCACAGTTCATGTGTTCTGTTCTGGTCACCACATCGTTCGGGGGAAGGGCAGAATTGCCTTGGCGAGTGGGGGTGGGGTGGGGGGGGGGGTACGAAGTGGGGGGGGGGGTTTCGAATTGAAAGGAGTGGTTGAGGAAGCTGAGGGAGGGGGCCGAGATAGGTCACTCACCTCAGCTCTGTTGACCCGTGAGCCCACGGGCCAAGGTTGGGGGGTGTGTGTGTGTGTGTGTGTGGGGGAGGGGTGGGGGTGGGGGAGAACAGGTTTAAGCGGATTTTGCGGACGGGTTGGAAGGGGGAACGTGAGGGCAGGTCCCTCCGGTCGGAAGGGTGCGGAGGGGCTGGCTTTCACCGCGAGACCGAACCAGAAAGCGGGATCGAACCAAGCGGCTTCCTCGACCTTGTTTGAGGGGCCGTGCGCAGAGCCGATGGGCTGAACGACCTCTTGGCGTGCTGTGTTAACCGGCGGGATTGGGTGTTGGGGGGGGGGGCGGGGAGGGGTGGGTGTGATGCATGCGGGAAGGGGATTTGCGGAAGGACTGGAGAGAACAGAATGGGGGGTGGATGGTGGGTGGAGGGTGGGGGGGGGGGGGGAACGGGCGGGGGCAGGAGAGAGATGGGAGAGAGGGACCCGGAGAGATTGGCCAGGAAAGGCCCCCAGATCGGCGAGAGGGAGGGGAAGCGATTACCTTAGGAAAGAATGGAGGGGTGGGCAAGGGAGGTCCAAACAAGGGAACATCGTCACGAGCTGTAACGGAGACCTGTATAGATAGAGGAGGAGAGAGTCAGTATCGGGGACATGAAACACACACTAGTCAGTGTACAGATATCTCCCTGAGAGAGAGAGACTGAGAGACACCAGTCAGTGTACAGATATCTCCCTGAGAGAGAGAGGGGACTGAGAGATACCAGTCAGTGTACAGATATCTCCCTGAGAGAGAGAGGGGACTGAGAGACACCAGTCAGTGTACAGATATCTCCCTGAGAGAGAGGGACTGAGAGACACCAGTCAGTGTATAGATATCTCCCTGAGAGAGAGAGAGAGACTGATAGACACCAGTCAGTGTACAGATATCTCCCTGAGAGAGAGAGGGGACTGAGAGACACCAGTCAGTGTACAGATATCTCCCTGAGAGAGGGGGACTGAGAGACACCAGTCAGTGTACAGACAAGTCCCTGAGAGAGAGGGGACTGAGAGACACCAGTCAGTGTACAGATATCTCCCTGAGAGAGGGGACTGAGAGACACCAGTCAGTGCACAGATATCTCCCTGAGAGAGAGAGAGGGACTGAGAGACACCAGTCAGTGTACAGATATCTCCCTGAGAGAGAGAGGGGACTGAGAGACACCAGTCAGTGTACAGATATCTCCCTGAGAGAGAGAGGGACTGAGAGACACCAGTCAGTGTACAGATATCTCCCTGAGAGAGAGGGGACTGAGAGACACCAATCAGTGTACAGATATCTCATTGAGTGAGAGGGACTGAGAGACAGCAGTCAGTGTACAGATATCTCCCTGAGAGAGAGGGGACTGAGAGACACCAATCAGTGTACAGATATCTCATTGAGAGAGAGGGACTGAGAGACACCAGTCAGTGTACAGACATCTCCCTCAGAGAGAGAGACTAAGAGACACCAGTCAGTGTACAGATATCTCCCTGAGAGAGAGGGGACTGAGAGTCACCAGTGAGTGTACAGATATCTCCCTGAGAGACGGAACTGAGAGATACCAGTCAGTGTACAGATATCTCCCTGAGAGAGAGAGAGACTGAGAGACACCAGTCAGTGTACAGATATCTCCCTGAGAGAGAGGGACTGAGAGACACCAGTCAGCGTACAGATATCTCCCTGAGAGAGAGGGACTGAGAGACACCAGTCAGTGTACAGACATCTCCCTGAGAGAGAGAGGGGACTGAGAGTCATCAGGCAGTGTACAGATATCTCCCTGAGAGAGAGGGACTGAGAGACACCAGTCAGTGTACAGATATCTCCCTGAGAGAGAGGGACTGAGAGATACCAGTCAGTGTACAGATATCTCCCTGAGATAGAGAGAATGAGAGACACCAGTTAGTGTAGAGATATCTCCCTGAGAGAGAGGGACTGAGAGACACCAAACTGTGTACAGATGTCTCCCTGAGAGAGAGAGGGGACTGAGAGACACCAGTCAGTGTACAGATATCTCCCTGAGAGAGAGAGACTGAGAGACACCAGTCAGTGTACAGATATCTCCCTGAGAGAGAGAGACTGAGAGACACCAGTCAGTGTACAGATATCTCCCTGAGAGAGGGGACTGAGAGACACCAGTCAGTGTACAGATATCTCCCTGAGAGAGAGGGGACTGAGAGACACCAGTCAGTGTACAGATAGCTCCCTGAGAGAGAGGGACTGAAATATACCAATCAGTGTACAGACATCTCCCTGAGAGAGAGGGACTGAGAGATACCAGTCAGTGTACAGAAAACTCACTGAGAGAGATGGACTGAGAGACAACAGTCTTTGTACAGATATCTCCCTGAGAGAGAGAGGGGACTGAGAGACACCAGTCAGTGTACAGATATCTCCCTGAGAGAGAGGGGACTGAGAGACACCAGTCAGTGTACAGATATCTCCCTGAGAGAGAGAGACTGAGAGACACCAGTCCGTGTACAGATATCTCCCTGAGAGAGAGGGGACTGAGAGACACCAGTCAGTGTACAGATATCTCCCTGAGAGAGAGGGACTGAGAGACACCATTCAGTGTACAGATATCTCCCTGAGAGAGAGGGACTGAGAGACACCAGTCAGTGTACAGATATCTCCCTGAGAGAGGGACTGAGAGATACCAGTCAGTGTACAGATATCTCCCTGAGATAGAAAGACTGAGAGACACCAGTCAGTGTACAGATATCTCCCTGAGAGAGATGGACTGAGAGACACCAGTATCTGTACAGATATCTCCCTGAGAGAGAGAGGGGACTGAGAGACACCAGTCAGTGTACAGATATCTCCCTGAGAGAGAGGGGACTGAGAGACACCAGTCAGTGTACAGATATCTCCCTGAGAGAGAGAGACTGAGAGACACCAGTCCGTGTACAGATATCTCCCTGAGAGAGAGGGACTGAGAGACACCAGTCAGTGTACAGATATCTCCCTGAGAGAGAGGGGACTGAGAGACACCAGTCAGTGTACAGATATCTCCCTGAGAGAGAGAGGGACTGAGAGACACCAGTCAGTGTACAGATATCTCCCTGAGACAGAGGGACTGAGAGACACCAGTCAGTGTACAGATATCTCCCTGAGAGAGAGAGGACTGAGAGACACCAGTCAGTGTGCAGATATCTCCCTGAGAGAGAGGGGACTGAGAGACACCAGTCAGTGTACAGATATCTCCCTGAGAGAGAGGGGACTGAGAGACACCAGTCAGTGTACAGATATCTCCCTGAGAGAGAGGGACTGAGAGACACCAGTCAGTGTACAGATATCTCCCTGAGAGAGAGAGGGGACTGAGAGACACCAGTCAGTGTACAGATATCTCCCTGAGAGAGAGGGACTGAGAGACACCAGTCAGTGTACAGATATCTCCCTGAGAGAGAGGGGACTGAGAGACACCAGTCAGTGTACAGATATCTCCCTGAGAGAGAGAGGGACTGAGAGACACCAGTCAGTGTACAGATATCTCCCTGAGAGAGAGAGGGACTGAGAGACACCAGTCAGTGTACAGATATCTCCCTGAGAGAGAGTTAGGGGACTGAGAGACACCAGTCAGTGTACAGATATCTCCCTGAGAGAGAGAGAGAGGGACTGAGAGACACCAGTCACTGTACAGATATCTCCCTGAGAGAGAGAGGGACTGAGAGACACCAGTCAGTGTACAGATATCTCCCTGAGAGAGAGGGGACTGAGAGACACCAGTCAGTGTACAGATATCTCCCTGAGAGAGACAGAGAGGGACTGAGAGACACCAGTCACTGTACAGATATCTCCCTGAGAGAGAGAGAGACTGAGAGACACCAGTCAGTGTACAGATATCTCCCTGAGAGATAGGGACTGAGAGACACCAGTCAGTGTACAGATATCTCCCTGAGAGAGAGAGGGGACTGAGAGACACCAGTCAGTGTACAGATATCTCCCTGAGAGAGAGAGGGACTGAGAGACACCAGTCAGTGTACAGATATCTCCCTGAGAGAAAGGGGACTGAGAGACACCAGTCAGTGTACAGATATCTCCCTGAGAGTGAGAGGGACTGAGAGACACCAGTCAGTGTACAGATATCTCCCTGAGAGAGAGAGAGAGACTGAGAGACACCAGTCAGTGTACAGATATCTCCCTGAGAGAGAGTGAGTGAGAGATACCAGTCAGTGTACAGATATCTCCCTGAGAGAGAGGCGACTGAGAGACACCAGTCAGTGTACAGATATCTCCCTGAGAGAGAGGGGGACTGAGAGACACCAGTCAGTGTACAGATATCTCCCTGAGAGAGAGATAGGGGACTGAGAGACACCAGTCAGTGTACAGATATCTCCCTGAGAGAGAGAGGGGACTGAGAGACACCAGTCAGTGTACAGATATCTCCCTGAGAGAGAGAGAGGGGACTGAGAGACACCAGTCAGTGTACAGATATCTCCCTGAGAGAGAGAGGGACTGAGAGACATCAGTCAGTGTACAGATATCTCCCTGAGAGAGAGAGGGACTGAGAGACACCAGTCAGTGTACAGATATCTCCCTGAGAGAGAGGGGACTGAGAGACACCAGTCAGTGTACAGATATCTCCCTGAGAGAGAGAGGGACTGAGAGACATCAGTCAGTGTACAGATATCTCCCTGAGAGAGAGAGGGACTGAGAGACACCAGTCAGTGTACAGATATCTCCCTGAGAGAGAGGGACTGAGAGACACCAGTCAGTGTACAGATATCTCCCTGAGGGAGAGGGATTGAGAGACACCAGTCTGTGTACAGATATCTCCCTGAGAGAGAGATAGTGGACTGAGAGACACCAGTCAGTGTACCGATGACTCCCTGAGCGAGGCGGGGGTTGGGTGGATGGTGGGTGTTCTGGTAACCGAGCGAGCGCGCCCATTCCCCGGAGTAGCCCCTCACCCTATAGAAGCTGCCCCCCGTCCCCCTCCTCTCCGGCCGCACCACGATGTAGGCGTGGAGGACATTGGATGCCACCATATTCGGGCAGAAGGGCGTTTCGCAGTCCTGGAAGAGCACGGCCACAATGTCGTTCCCGATGTGCCTCTTGCGCTGCAGCTGGCGAGGAAAGAGAGCAGAGTTGGGCCTCCGAGTGACCTTGAGTAGGTAGCGCCTCCAACGGCATAGCGAGACCCGCTTCCCCGGGGTGGGTGCCGTCCTCCGCGGTTGTCCCCCACTCACCCTCCCCGGTCCTGAGGGTTCCTGGAACCCGCTGCCTGAACCATCGGACACTACAGCACAGAAAAAATGCCATTCAGCCCCTCTAGACTGTGCCGAAATATTATTCCGCTAGCCCCATTGACCTGTACCCATTCCATCACCCTCCAGACCTCTCCCATCCATGTATCTATCCAATTTATTCTTAAAAACTTAAGAGTGAGCCCGCATTTACCACGTCAGATGGTAGCTCGTTCCACACTCTCGCCCCTCTCTGAGTGAAGAAGTTCCCCCTGAACCTTTCCCCTTTCACCCTAAAGCCACGTCCTCTTGTATTTGTCTCTCCTAATACAAGTGGAAAGAGCCTCCTCGCACTTACTCTGTCTATGCCCCTCATAATTTTGTAAACTTCCATCCAATCTCCCCTCATCCCTCCTACGCTCCAAGGAATAAAGTCCTAACCTGTTCAACATGAATGCGCGGCTGATCCCCAAACACCTCGAAACCTTTGAGAAGCACTGAAGTGCTCCCTTGCATTGCCAGCGCCTCCAGGGCCAAGCGCCGGAGGAGCGGGATGAGCGCAGCTGGGTCTCCGCCGACCGGCATGGACGCAATGGGCCCCCGTGTGGCCTCCTCCTGTGCATCGGACGCCGGCTGAGACGCTCGGGAGGCAACTCGGGGGACTTTGACCGGACGACTGGACTTGATGGTTGCGGAGGGAGAGTGGAACCTGCCCGTCACACACCCCGCCCCACCCCGCTTGCGAACCCCCACCCCACCCACCCCCGCAACAGCCACCGATCCCCTTCCTCCCCACCCCAGCCCCACAAGCCCCGCCCCAACCTCCATCCCCACCCCTCCATGCTGAGGGGCGCCATTCCCAGGGCGGGGGGGGGGTGGGTGTTAGATTTAAGGCGATTGGTTGGGGGGGAGTTGTTAGAGGGGACATGAGGGATAAACCTCTTCACCCAGAGGGCGATGGGAGTCTGGGATTCGCTCCTCGATTGAAACTCTCAACCTGCAACAGCTAAGGACCAGGGGCTAGGAAGTTGCACTAGAAAAGGGGGGCTGGTTCCTCATTTTCTGGACTTAATGGTCTCTTTCTGTGCTATCACTGTTTAGTGGTTCAGTGGTCTGCGAGGAGCACTGCCAGCATAAGAAAAAGGACACCTCTCTCTCTCTCTCTCTCCCTCTCTCGTTAGCTGCCTCTATTTCCCTCTCTCTCTCAACAGAAACAAATCAACAAGTGAGAGAGAGAGAGAGATTGTGTGTTGTGGAGGGAGTGGGTTCCAGGATCTTCTCCCCGTGTGGTGTAGGTACACCCACGGCGCTGTTAGCGAGGGAGTTCCAGGATTTTGTCTGTGTGGTGTAGGTACACCCACCGCGCTGCTAGGGAGGGAGTTCCAGGATTTTGTCCGTGTGGTGTAGGTACACCCACGGTGCTGTTAGGGAGGGAGTTCCAGGATTTTGTCCCCGTGTGGTGTAGGTACACCCACGGCGCTGTTAGGGAGGGAGTTCCAGGATTTTGTCCCCGTGTGGTGTAGGTACACCCACGGCGCTGTTAGGGAGGGAGTTCCAGGATTTTGTCCCCGTGTGGTGTAGGTACACCCACAGCGCTGTTAGTGAGGGAGTTCCAGGATGTTGTCCGTGTGGTGTAGGTACACCCACGGCGCTGTTAGGGACAGAGTTCCAGGATTTTGTCCGTGTGGTGTAGGTACACCCATGGCGCTGTTAGGGAGGGAGTTCCAGGATTTTGTCCCTGTGGTGTAGGTACACCCACGGCGCTGTTAGGGAGGGAGTTCCAGGATTTGGACCCATTGACAGTGAAGGAGCTCCCGATATATTCCCAAGTCAGGACGAGGAGGGTCTCGGAGGGGGAACGTCCAGGTGGTGGGTGTTCCCCATGTGTCTGCTGCCCTGGTCCTTCTAGACGGTAGAGGTGGTGGGTTCGGGCGGCGCTGTCGAAGGAGCCTTGGCGAGTTGCTGCAGTGCATCTTGTAGATGGTACACACGCCGCAGCTACTGTTCGTCGCTGGTGGTGGAGGGAGTGAGTGTTTGTGGATGGGGGGGGTTGTCGATCGAGCTGGAGGAGGGGGGGCTGCTTTGTCCTGGACGGTGTCGAGCTTCTCGAGTGTTGTGGGACCTGCAACTCTTCCAGGCAAGTGGGGGAGCGTCCCATCCCACTCCTGACTTGTGCCTTGTAGACGGTGGACAGGCTTTAGGGGGGAGTCGGGAGGTGAGTGACTCTCCGCAGGATTCCCAGCCTCTGACCTGCTCTAGTAGCCGCAGTGTTCATGTGGCTGGTCCCCAGTTCAGTTCCTGGTCAATGGTGACCCCCCAGGATGTTGATAGTGGGGGGGGGGATTCAGTGACGGTGATGCCATTGAACATCAAGGGGGCGATGGTTGGATTCCCTCTTGTGGGAGATGGTCGATGCCCGACACTGGGTATGATGCCAGGTGCTCTTCCTGTCCCATCCACTCTCGTCCACGCCCCTGACCTGTCCCTTGGCGATGGTGGGAGAGGCTGGACAATTCTACCAGCGTTTAGCCCCAACAGTGCCCGGTCCAGTAACCCAGGTCCCCCTCACCCACCTGCTGTGCATCTCCCACCGTGAAAGGGAGGAGGGTAGAGACGTGGAACATGATCTCGCGCCCTTGGTGGCGTGTGTAGATGGACTCCAATCCGGTTTGTCCGCAGTTGGTATCCAGACCTCCACGGAACCTATAGCAGAAAAAAAATAGGGGTGCGGGCTCTGGGTGCTGGGAGGGAGAGTCTGTAACATGTGTGCCCGTTCCACAAACGCAAGCCAATTACCTCGTATCCCGCTCTACACCCTCATGGACATGCTTAAGGTTAGGGGTGTGAATCAGCCCGGGTTCCTGCTCCCCATCCCGGTCCACTGACCCCTGGGTTAGGGAGGGGGGTGTGAATCAGCCCGGGTTCCTGTTCCCCATCCCTGTCCACTGACCCCTGGGTTAGGGAGGGGGGTGTGAATCAGCCCGGGTTCCTGCTCCCCATCCCTGTCCACTGACCCCTGGGTTAGGGAGGGGGGTGTGAATCAGCCCGGGTTCCTGATCCCCATCCCTGTCCACTGACCCCTGGGTTAGGGAGGGGGATGTGAATCAGCCCGGGTTCCTGCTCCCCATCCCTGTCCACTGACCCCTGGGTTAGGGAGGGGGTGTGAATCAGCCCGGGTACCTGCTCCCCATCCCTGTCCACTGACCCCTGGGTTAGGGAGGGGGGTGTGAATCAGCCCGGGTTCCTGCTCCCCATCCCTGTCCACTGACCCCTGGGTTAGGGAGGGGGGTGTGAATCAGCCCGGGTTCCTGCTCCCCATCCCTGACACTGACCCCTGGGTTAGGGAGGGGGTGTGAATCAGCCCGGGTACCTGCTCCCCATCCCTGTCCACTGACCCCTGGGTTAGGGAGGGGTGTGAATCAGCCCGGGTTCCTGCTCCCCATCCCTGTCCACTGACCCCTGTGTTAGGGAGGGGTGTGAATCAGCCCGGGTTCCGGCTCCCTATCCCTGTCCACTGACCCCTGGGTTAGGGAGGGAGGGTGTGAATCAGCCTGGGTTCCTGCTCCCCATCCCTGTCCACTGACCCATGGGTTAGGGAGGGGGGTGTGAATCAGCCCGGGTTCCTGCTCCCCATCCCTGTCCACTGACCCCTGGGTTAGGGAGGGGTGTGAATCAGCCCGGGTTCCTGCTCCCCATCCCTGTCCACTGACCCCTATGTTAGGGAGGGGTGTGAATCAGCCCGGGTTCCTGCTCCCCATCCCTGTCCACTGACCCCTGGGTTAGGGAGGGGGGTGTGAATCAGCCCGGGTTCCTGCTCCCCATCCCTGTCCACTGACCCCTGGGTTAGGGAGGGGGGTGTGAATCAGCCCGGGTTCCTGCTCCCCATCCCTGTCCACTGACCCCTGGGTTAGGGAGGGGGGTGTGAATCAGCCCGGGTTCCTGCTCCCCATCCCTGTCCACTGACCCCTGGGTTAGGGAGGGTGTGTGAATCAGCCCGGGTTCCGGCTCCCTATCCCTGTCCACTGACCCCTGGGTTAGGGAGGGAGGGTGTGAATCAGCCTGGGTTCCTGCTCCCCATCCCTGTCCACTGACCCCTGGGTTAGGGAGGGGGGTGTGAATCAGCCCGGGTTCCTGCTCCCCATCCCTGTCCACTGACCCCTGGGTTAGGGAGGGGGTGTGAATCAGCCCGGGTTCCTGCTCCCCATCGCTGTCCACTGACCCCTGGGTTAGGGAGGGGGGTGAATCAGCCCGGGTTCCTGCTCCCCATCCCTGTCCACTGACCCCTGGGTTAGGGAGGGGGGTGTGAATCAGCCCGGGTTGCTGCTCCCCATCCCTGTCCACTGACCCCTGGGTTAGGGAGGGGGTGTGAATCAGCCCGGGTTCCTGCTCCCCATCCCTGTCCACTGACCCCTGGGTTAGGGAGGGGGTGTGAATCAGCCCGGGTTCCTGCTCCCCATCCCTGTCCACTGACCCCTGGGTTAGGGAGGGGGGTGTGAATCAGCCTGGGTTCCTGCTCCCCATCCCTGTCCACTGACCCCTGGGTTAGGGAGGGGGGTGTGAATCAGCCCGGGTTCCTGCTCCCCATCCCTGTCCACTGACCCCTGGGTTAGGGAGGGGGGTGTGAATCAGCCCGGGTTCCTGCTCCCCATCCCTGTCCACTGACCCCTGGGTGAGGGAGGGGTGCGAATCAGCCCGGGTTCCTGCTCCCCATCCCTGTCCACTGACCCCTGGGTTAGGGAGGGGAGTGTGGTTCAGCCCGGGTTCCTGCTCCCCATCCCTGTCCACTGACCCCTGGGTTAGGGAGGGGGGTGTGAATCAGCCCGGGTTCCTGCTCCCCATCCCTGTCCACTGACCCCTGGGTTAGGGAGGGGGGTGTGAATCAGCCCGGGTTCCTGCTCCCCATCCCTGTCCACTGACCCCTGGGTTAGGGAGAGGGGTGTGAATCAGCCCGGGTTCCTGCTCCCCATCCCTGTCCACTGACCCCTGGGTTAGGGAGGGGGTGTGTGAATCAGCCCGGGTTCCTGCTCCCCATCCCTGTCCACTGACCCCTGGGTTAGGGAGGGGGGTGTGAATCAGCCCGGGTTCCTGCTCCCCATCCCTGTCCACTGACCCCTGGGTTAGGGAGAGGGGTGTGAATCAGCCCGGGTTCCTGCTCCCCATCCCTGACCACTGACCCCTGGGTTAGGGAGGGGGGTGTGAATCAGCCCGGGTTCCTGCTCCCCATCCCTGTCCACTGACCCCTGGGTTAGGGAGGGGGTGTGAATCAGCCCGGGTTCCTGCTCCCCATCCCTGTCCACTGACCCCTGGGTTAAGGAGGGGGGTGAATCAGCCCGGGTTCCTGCTCCCCATCCCTGTCCACTGACCCCTGGGTTAGGGAGGGGGGTGTGAATCAGCCCGGGTTCCTGCTCCCCATCCCTGTCCACTGACCCCTGGGTTAGGGAGGGGGGTGAATCAGCCCGGGATCCTGCTCCCCATCCCTGTCCACTGACCCCTGGGTTAGGGAGGGGGGTGTGAATCAGCCCGGGTTCCTGCTCCCCATCCCTGTCCACTGACCCCTGGGTTAGGGAGGGGGTGTGAAACAGCCCGGGTTCCTGCTCCCCATCCCTGTCCACTGACCCCTGGGTTAGGGAGGGGGGTGTGAATCAGCCCGGGTTCCTGCTCCCCATCCCTGTCCACTGACCCATGGGTTAGGGAGGGGGGTGTGAATCAGCCCGGGTTCCTGCTCCCCATCCCTGTCCACTGACCCCTGGGTTAGGGAGGGGGGTGTGAATCAGCCCGGGTTCCTGCTCCCCATCCCTGTCCACTGACCTCTGGGTTAGGGAGGGGGTGTGAATCAGCCAGGGTTCCTGCTCCCCATCCCTGTCCACTGACCCCTGGATTAGGGAGGGGGGTGTGAATCAGCCCGGGTTCCTGCTCCACATCCCTGTCCACTGACCCCTGGGTTAGGGAGGGGGGTGAAACCTATAACCGTAGCTACATTTCCTGACCCCTTAAAGTCCTGAAGATGAATCCTTTCTCCACAAAGCTGCAAGAACTCTTCAAACTCCTCGCTCTCCTCAGTGTTACTGAACAGCTCGGACTCTGTCACCTGTTAACAGATCAGAAGTTAGAGTAAAAGAGAGAGATAAATAATTCAGAATTCAGCCGATTGCAGGTTATCTAACCAGCCAGGCAGTCCACAACACCGTCCCCAACCAACACTCCCAGGACAGGTACAGCACGGGGTTAGATACAGAGTAAATCTCCCTCTACACTGTCCCCATCAAACACTCCCAGGACAGGTACAGCACGGGGTTAGAAACAGAGTAAAGCTCCCTCTACACTGTCCCCATCAAACACTCCCAGGACAGGTACAGCAGGGGGTTAGATACAGAGTAAATCTCCCTCTACACTGTCCCCATCAAACACTCCCAGGTCAGGTACAGCACGGGGTTAGATACAGAGTAAAGCTCCCTCTACACCATCCCCATCAAACACTCCCAGGACAGGGACAGCACGGGGTTAGATACAGAGTAAAGCTCCCTCTACACTGTCCCCATCAAACACTCCCAGGACAGGTACAGCACGGGGTTAGATACAGAGTAAATCTCCCTCTACACCGTCCCCATCAAACACTCCCAGGACAGGAACAGCACGGGGTTAGATACAGAGTAATTCTCCCTCTACACTGTCCCCATCAAACACTCCCAGGACAGGTACAGCACGGGGTTAGATACAGAGTAAATCTCCCTCTGCACTACCCCATCAAACACTCCCAGGACAGGTACAGCATGGGGTTAGATACAGAGTAAAGCTCCCTCTACACTGTCCCCATCAAACACTCCCAGGACAGGTACAGCACGGGGTTAGATACAGAGTAAATCTCCCTCTACACCGTCCCCATCAAACACTCCCAGGACAGGTACAGCACGGGGTTAGATACAGAGTAAATCTCCCTCTACACTGTCCCCATCAAACACTCCCAGGACAGGTACAGCACGGGGTTAGATACAGAGTAAATCTCCCTCTACACTGTCCCCATCAAACACTCACAGGACAGGTACAGCACGGGGTTAGATACAGAGTAAATCTCCCTCTACACTGTCCCCATCAAACACTCCCAGGGCAGGTACAGCACGGGCTTAGATACAGAGTAAATCTCCGTCTACACTGTCCCCATCAAACACTCCCAGGACAGGTACTGCACGGGGTTAGATACAGAGTAAATCTCCCTCTACACCGTCCCCATCAAACACTCCCAGGACAGGTACAGCACGGTGTTAGATACAGAGTAAATCTCCCTCTACACTGTCCCCATCAAACACTCCCAGGACAGGAACAGCACGGGGTTAGATACAGAGTAAATTTCCCTCTACACTGTCCCCATCAAACACTCCCAGGACAGGTACAGCACGGGGTTAGATACAGAGTAAAGCTCCCTCTACACCGTCCCCATCAAACACTCCCAGGACAGGTACAGCACGGGGTTAGATACAGAGTAAATCTCCCTCTACACCGTCCCCATCAAACACTCCCAGGACAGGTACAGCACGGGGTTAGATACAGAGTAAATCTCCTCTACACTGTCCCCATCAAACACTCCCAGGACAGGTACAGCACGGGGTTAGATACAGAGTAAATCTCCCTCTACACTGCCAACATCAAACTCTCCCAGGACAGGTACAGCACGGGGTTAGATACAGAGTAAAGCTCCCTCGACACTGTCCCCATCAAACATTCCCAGGACAGGTACACTACGGGGTTAGATACAGAGTAAATCTCCCTCTACACTGTCCCCATCAAACACTCCCAGGACAGGTACAGCACGGGGTTAGATACAGAGCAAATCTCCCTCTACTCCTTCCCCATCAAACACTCCCAGGACAGGTACAGCACGGGGTTAGATACAGAGTAAATCTCCCTCTACACCGTCCCCATCAACACTCCCAGGACAGGTACAGCACGGGGTTAGATACAGAGTAAATCTCCATCTACACTGTCCCCATCAAACACTCCCAGGACAGGTACAGCACGGTGTTAGATACAGAGTAAATCTCCCTCTACACTATCCCCATCAAACACTCCCAGGACAGGAACAGCACGGGGTTAGATACAGAGTAAATCTCCCTCTACACTGTCCCCATCAAACACTCCCAGGACAGGTACAGCACGGGGTTAGATACAGAGTAAATCTCCCTCTACACCGTCCCCATCAAACACTCCCAGGACAGATACAGCACGGGGTTAGATACAGAGTAAATCTCCTCTACACTGTCCCCATCAAACACTCCCAGGACAGGTACAGCACGGGGTTAGATACAGAGTAAATCTCCCTCTACACTGTCCACATCAAACTCTCCCAGGACAGGTACAGCACGGGGTTAGATACAGAGTAAATCTCCCTCTACTCCGTCCCCATCAAACACTCCCAGGACAGGTACAGCACGGGGTTAGATACAGAGTAAATCTCCCTCTACTCCGTCCCCATCAAACACTCCCAGGACAGGTACAGCACGGGGTAAGATAAAGAGTAATGCTCCCTCTACACTGTCCCTATCAAACACTCCCAGGACAGGTACAGCACGGGGTTAGATACAGAGTAAATCTCCCTCTACACTCTCCCCATCAAACACTCCCAGGACAGGTACAGCACGGCGTTAGATACAGAGTAAATTTCCCTCTACACTGTCCCCATCAAACACTCCCAGGACAGGTACAGCACGGGGTTAGATACAGAGTAAATCTCCCTCTACACCGTCCCCATCAAACACTCCCAGGACAGGTACAGCACGGGGTTAGATACAGAGTAAATCTCCCTCTACACCGTCCCCATCAAACACTCCCAGGACAGGTACAGCACGGGGTTAGATACAGAGTAAATCTCCTCTACACTGTCCCCATCAAACACTCCCAGGACAGGTACAGCACGGGGTTAGATACAGAGTAAATCTCCCTCTACACTGTCCACATCAAACTCTCCCAGGACAGGTACAGCGCGGGGTTAGATACAGAATAAAGCTCCCTCGACACTGTCCCCATCAAACATTCCCAGGGCAGGTACACTACGGGGTTAGATACAGAGTAAATCTCCCTCTACACTGTCCCCATCAAACACTCCCAGGACAGGTACAGCACGGGGTTAGATACAGAGTAAATCTCCCTCTACTCCGTCCCCATCAAACACTCCCAGGTCAGGTACAGCACGGGGTTAGATACAGAGTAAATCTCCCTCTACACCGTCCCCATCAACACTCCCAGGGCAGGTACAGCACGGGGTTAGATACAGAGTAAATCTCCATCTACACTGTCCCCATCAAACACTCCCAGGACAGGTACAGCACGGTGTTAGATACAGAGTAAATCTCCCTCTACACTATCCCCATCAAACACTCCCAGGACAGGAACAGCACGGGGTTAGATACAGAGTAAATCTCCCTCTGCACTGTCCCCATCAAACACTCCCAGGACAGGTACAGCACGGGGTTAGATACAGAGTAAATCTCCCTCTACACCGTCCCCATCAAACACTCCCAGGACAGATACAGCACGGGGTTAGATACAGAGTAAATCTCCCTCTACACCGTCCCCATCAAACACTCCCAGGACAGGTACAGCACGGGGTTAGATACAGAGTAAATCTCCCTCTACACTGTCCACATCAAACTCTCCCAGGACAGGTACAGCACGGGGTTAGATACAGAGTAAATCTCCCTCTACATTGTCCCCATCAAACACTCCCAGGACAGGTACAGCACGGGGTAAGATACAGAGTAATGCTCCCTCTACAATGTCCCCAACAAACACTCCCAGGACAGGTACAGCACGGGGTTAGATACAGAGTAAATCTCCCTCTACACCGTCCCCTTCAACACTCCCAGGACAGGTACAGCACGGCGTTACATACAGAGTAAATCTCCCTCTACACTGTCCCTATCAAACACTCCCAGGACAGGTACAGCACGGGGTTAGATACAGAGTAAATCTCCCTCTACACTCTCCCCATCAAACACTCCCAGGACAGGTACAGCACGGCGTTAGATACAGAGTAAAGCTCCCTCTACACTGTCCCCATCAAACAATCCCAGGACAGGTACAGCACGGGGTTAGATACAGAGTAAATCTCTGTCTACACCGTCCCCATCAAACACTCCCAGGACAGGTACAGCACGGGGTTAGATACAGAGTAAAGCTCCCTCTACACTGTCCCCATCAAACACTCCCAGGACAGGTACAGCACGGGGTTAGATACAGAGTAAATCTCCCTCTACACTGTCCCCATCAAACACTCCCAGGACAGGTACAGCACGGGGTTAGATACAGAGTAAATCTACCTCTACACTGTCCCCATCAAACACTCCCAGGACAGGTACAGCACGGGGTTAGATACAGAGTAAATCTCCCTCTACACTGTCCCCATCAAACTCTCCCAGGACAGGTACAGCACGAGG